>JAQQSZ010015180.1:0-11340 GCA_028646595.1 Phalanger gymnotis
AGGGACTTGGTGGGGAGCTCACGCCAGTCACTGCTTCCCAGCCGCCATCTTGGCTCCACCCCCCTCACCCCACCCCCCCGACCAAACATTCTATGAATGGGAGAAAAGGACTTTCAATAATCAGGAGCTAGAACTTACCCCTTTGCCTCAGCTTGATCCATACTTTCCCTCTGAACTCTCCTTCTGGAGGGATAGTTTCTACCGATTATTATTGCTTCACTAGCTTTGTAAGGATGCTTTCTAAAAGCTTCTTAGGTGCAGCTACAGTGGATAGAGAGATAGTCCTGAAGTCAGAAAGACTCATCTTCCTCAGTTCAAATCTAGCTTCATCTATAAAAGAAGATGGAGAAGGAAATGGGAAACCACTCCAGTATGTGTCAAGAAAACCCCAAATGAGATCACAAAAAGTTGGACGTGATTGAAAAACTAAAAGTACTGAACAAAAACTTCTTAAGGCTGCCTGACTAAATAAATTCTCTACCTTGGGGCAAAAGGACAGTATTTTAAAAAAACTATTATTTTTAATTTATGGAATAAAACAAGTACTTTTGTAACATAGTACAAAGGAAAAGATTATTGCACATGAAACTGCAAATCTGCTATGTACCACTTGCTATTCCTTTTAAACATACAACAAAGTTATGACTTAAATTTATTTTTTTCCTTCCCCCCCAGAGATGACAACCATTAGACACAAATAGATATATATCTATATATCTATATGTATATATGTATGTAAAATTGTTTTATACATACTTCTATTTATCAGTTCTTTCTCTAGATGCAGATAGTGTTTTTATCATATGTCCTTAATAGTTAATTTGGGTATTTATAGTAGTTAAAATAACTTATTCATTCCAAGCCATTTTTAAAACAATATTGCTATCACTGTATACAATGCTCTCCTGATTCTGATCATTTTGCTCTTCATTATTTTACACAAGTCTTTTCATATTTTTCTAAGATCATTGAGCTCATAATTTCTTATATTAGTAATATTATGTTACAATCACATACCACAACTTATTCAGCCATTCTCCAATTGATGAGCATCCCTGCAATTTCCAGCTCTTTGTCACCACAAAGAGAGCTACAATGAACACTTTTCTTTTTTCCCTAATCATCTTTGGAAATAGACTTAAAAGTGGTATTACTGGGTATAGGTAGTTTAACAACTCCTTAGGTATAATTCCAAATTGCTCCCCAAAATGGTTGGATCATTCCATCAATTCCACCAACAATGAATTAGTATCCCAATTTTTCCACATCCCTTCCAACATTTTTTGCTTTCCCTTTCAATCATTTTAACCAATCTGTTAGGTATGAAATGATATCTTAAGGTTGTTCTAATTTGCATTTCTCTAATCAATAATGATGTAGACCATTTTTTCATATGACTGTAAATTGTTGTGATTTCTTCATTGGAAAGCTGCCTATCTCCTTTGACCATTTATAAATAGGAAATGACACCTATTTTTATAGGTTTGACAAAATGCTTTATGTATTTAAGATATGAGACCTCTATCTGAGAAACTATCTATAAAAATCCCCCTCCCATTTTCTGATCTTTCCTTCTGATCTTGGCTATATGTTTTACTTGTAAAAAAGCATTTTAATTTAATGTAACCAAAATTTTCCATTTTATACCAATTTTCTTTTCTATCTCTTGTTTATTCAAAAATTGTTCACCTAACTAGCAAGTAATATGTTCCAGGTTCTTCTAATTTTCTTCTAAACACTATATCATTTCACGTATCTATTTTAACTTTATTTTGGAAAATGGTATATTAGTCTATGCCCATACTGCCATACTGCTTTCCAGTTTTCCCAACAATTTTTTTTTAACTTAAGGTTTTCTTTTATTTAAAAGATCATTCGCAAAATACCATATCTATAAATTTACTTTCTGTCATGAAGCAGAATAGCTGAAGTGTTTGGAATTCCATTCTCACATTTAAAATGCAACTGGATTAACCAGGAGTTGGGATTTTTGTTGCTGTTTTTAAATCTTTTCCACAATGAAGATGTAAGTAGGTCATCTGAAAGCATCCTTTGATTACAACCACATAATGCATGTCTCTTAGATTACGTATAGGTGTTACACAAATGGTTTCTTATCTTAGGAGCAGAGAGTATGACAGGTGGAGGGAAGGAGGGAGAGAAGGAGGCAGGAAGCGGGGAAAGAGGAGGAAAGGGGCCTGTAAATTGCTGTAACTCGGAAACAAAGCTAACAGTAAGTAGAGCCAGGAAATCAGGAGTCAACAGCGATTGGACTGAGCCAAGTGGCCACGGTTTCCAAGAAACCCTGACTCTGCTGGCTTCCTTATAGCTACTGGTATGGCCAACCTGAAAGCTTTGCCTTTTATTCTCTCAAATATTTTGAAAGTAACATCTCCCCTGACGAGCCTTCAGGTTCAGGTCTTCAACCTTAGCGCTACTCATGAGACGTTTCAAGGTTCTTGACGAGTCTCAATGAGACACAACATCGTCAGATCCTAGGGCCAGCTCTCCTGATCCATTTTTAAAAAAATGATGATGGGGAGTACAGAATCTCACTATTGACTATTTACAGTTGGGGGCAAAAAATACTGGCGCTAGATGCAAAATATGTGGCCAACGGTAGTTAAGTTTTACACTCCTTCCAACACAACAAAGTCAACTTTATCTGTATAAACTTGCATTTAAAAGTTACTTACCAAACATGTAAAACTAAAAAAAAAAAGTGTAAGCTTTCAAAAAGCAAAGACTCTGTGAGCATTTTTTTAATGTTCAAATAGGCACAGATCTACACCGCTGTGCAAGCCCCCAAAGCACCTCATCCCAGTTGTGATAAAACTGGACTGCAGTTTGCAATAGTTAAACAAACACAAACCTCTAATTTGCCTAATAAAAGGAGTTCCCTAGTAAGAATCTGGGTTTGGGCAGAGCTACCATTGACACACCTGTGGGAGTGAGGCCTGTTAATTCTCTAGGGCAATACCCACTCTCCATATTTGATAGATAAATACTTTTAAATTTGATCCTATTCTGCTTGTATTACATCTGTTCAGGGGATGGAATTGGGGAGTGAGAGGTGAAGAAAAGTATCAGTGAGCTGGTTGGAAGGACCGTGCCAGTGTTTGATCCTTAGCCTTAGAGAAGGCATCCAATTCTACATGTAGGTCAACAGATGGTCCAACCTGTTGGGGAGTTTTTTCCTATTTGCTTCTTTGGAGCCACAGCAACCCAGAACCAAACATGCAGACCAGAAGAGAAGTGAGGAAAATCCAAAGGAAACAATATTGGAGTCTTAACAAAGTCTAACCAGTGTTTCTAAAGTAAAACAGAGAAAGCTAAGGAGGGAAATGGAGCAGCACCTCATCCCGGGGAACTCCCACCCTTGCTGATGATGGCAGCTTTTGTTCATCTGCAAGAAACCACGTGCTGCGAAAACGAGAGGAAAACAGGGAGAGGAGAGGAGGTGGGGGGGGCGAAGAGGGGGGGGTGAGGAGAGGGGAGGGGGTGAGGCAGTGGGAAAAAAAACAGCACAAAACAGGCACTAGATACAGCAAAGCCAAGAACGTACGAAAACCAGTTGTTAACAGCTGATATGCATTCACAAGCTCTGTGTTTTCAGTTTCAAGAAAGTAGGAGGACAAATGTCAGGTGGAAGGAATGGTAACTGCAGGGTTGACGTCCAGAGCAATAAACTCTGCTGCCGTCTTGCTCAATAATTCTCCCCCCATTCCCTCCCAGCCTCATGCTCATTTTTGCTCTCTGTGAACCACTTCTTCTCGGGGCCTGGCTTTGCGAAGATGGCCGAGTTGGGATTGGCCACTTGACTGAGGTGGGTGGCGACCGTTCGGGGTTTAAGCTGCAATCAGGGCCTCTGTGCTCTTTCCTCTTCTGTTGGTTCTCTGAAATCCATAGAAGAGCCTCGAAGGGGTGGTCCATCTCTAAAGCGACTCCCCATTGGGTGACCACCTGTTCGCCGGTCACCTGGGCGACTGCCTCCACCCCTGCCTCCCAAGAAGTCATCCTTGAAGCTACCAGAATTAAAGTCATCCTGAGAGTCCCATCCGCCTCTAGATTCTTGAGAGCCACCCATTCCTCTGTCATCTGGTCCACCTTTCCTGAATCCAAAGCCACCTTTATCTTGTTTTCTACCTTCGGCAATGTCCACTCGAAGTGATCGATCACCCAACAACGCCCCATCATAGGTCAAAGCTTCCTTAAGGGAATCCACTTCATCGAATTCTACATAGCAAAATCCTTTAAATTTATCCGTTTCTTTGCCTCTGACTAGCCGTACGCTCCTTACGCTGAGATCCTTAAGGATCGCATCTATGTCTCCCTGAACAGTATTGAAAGGCAGATTTCCTACTTAGGCCGTGTAAGGGGGCTCTGTTGGCAGCTCCTTCTGACTCGGGGAACCATGGCCTCCAGCACTACCACGTGACCCTCTCCAGCCGCGGAAGCTGCTGTAGGACCTATCGTCGTAGGTATCGAAGTCCACCATTTGCCGTCTAGAGGAACTAGGGCGATTGAGGAAGGACCCTGCAACATAACTCTCCCCCCTCCCCCGTTCCGCCCCGCGGCTGGGGCTGGCCGCCGTGCTGCCTGATCGCGAACCGTCCGCACGCGTGCACGCCTTTCCCAACAATTTTTACTGAGTAATAAATACTTATCCCAAAATCTTAAGTCTTCACACTTGTCAAGTATAGGCTTATTGTGTATATTTGCTGCTGTAAATTGCATGTCTACTCTTTTCCATTGTTCTGTATTTCTATTTCTTAGCCATTACCAGATAGTTTTGATAATTCCTGCCTTAAAATATAGTCTTAAGATATGGTACTAATAAATCTTCTTCTCTTACTTTTTTTTTTATTATTTTATTTCATATTCTTCACTTTTTGTCAATAGTTTTGTTATTTTTTTCTAATTCAGTAAAACAACTTTTTGGTAATTTAATTGGGATAGCATTGAATACATACATTTGGGTAGAATTACAATTTTTATTATATTGACCCTGTCTACCCAGCAACAGTTAACATCTCTACAATTATTTAAATCTGATTTTATTTGCATAATTTTTTTTATGATTTTGTTTATGTAATTCCTGGGTTTGTTTTGGTGGGTTTACTTCCACATAGTCTATACTGTCTAGAGTTATTTTAAATGGAATATCTTTTAATATATCTTCTTGTGGAGTTTTATTTGTGATATATAGGGATGTCGATGATTTATGTGAATTTATTTTATATCCTGCTACTTGGCTAAAATTATTGTTTCAGCTAACTTTTTAGTTGAGTCTTTGGGATTTTCCAAGAATATCATCATGTCATCTGCAAAAAGATAGATTTATCACCTCATTCCCTATTCTGATTCCTTCTATTTCTTTTCCTTCTCATATCTTTTGTTAGGATTTCCAATTCAGTATTGAATAATATTGGTGACAGTGGGCATCATTTCACACTCAACGTTACTGGGAAGGCCTCCAGTTTATCCACATTATGAATGATGCTTGCTGATGGTTTTGACAAATGCATTATTTTTTATCAATTTAAGGAAAAAATCCATTCATACTAATACCTTGAAGTTTTTTTTAAATAGAAATTAGTGTTGAAATTCATCAAAAGTTTTTCCTACATCAATATAGTCATATTTTTTAAACTTTTATTGTTGATGTAATCAATTATGTTAATAGTTTTCCTCACACTCAACCATCCTTACATTCCTGGTATACATCCCACTTCATCTTAATGTGTAATCTTTGTAATATATTGTTGTAATATTTTGGTTAGTATTTTAAGATTTTTGCATCCATATTCATTAATGAAACTGGCATATAATTATTTTGCTCTTCTTGGTTTAGATATCACTATCACATTTGTTTTATAAAAGGTGTTTGATAGGATCCCATCTCTACTTAATATTCCAAATAATTTATTTAATTTTGGAATTAGCTGATCTTTAAATGTTCAATAGAATTCACTTGCAAATACATCTGGTCCTGGTTAGGAAGTTAGGTCCTCTTAGGAAGTTCATTTCTTCAATTTCTTTTTCTAAAATAGTTATATTTTGATATTCCATTCCCTCTTCTGCTAATCTAAGTCATGTATATTTTTGCAAGTATTTTGCCATTTTACTTAAATTGTTAAATTTATCAGCATATAATTGGGCAAAATAACTCCTTATAGTTGCCTTAATTTCATCTTCATTAGTGGTATATTCACCCTCTTCACACCAGTGATTTGGTTTTCTTCTCTCCTTTTAAAAATCAAATTAACCAATTCTTCATCAATAGATATTATTTATTTTTTAAAACCAACTCCTAGTTTTATTTATTAATTTTTAATTAATTTTTAATTTAATTTTTTATTTTATTTTAAAATTTATTTTATTTTTTATTTTTATTTTTTTAATTTTTAAATTTAATTTAATTTTAATTTTAAAAATTTAATTTAATTTTTAATTAATTTTATTTATTAAGTTTTTAACTCTCAGTTTTATTAATCTCACCTTCCATTTTTTTCAGTGTTTAATTGGGGGTTTTTAATTTGTTCTTTTTCTAGTTTTTTAATTGCATACCAAATTCAATATTCTGTTCTTTCTGTATTTTATTGATGTAAGCATTTAGAGATATAAATTTTCCTCTGATCACTGCTTTTGCTATATCCTATAGGTTTTGATATCTTGTCTCATTTTTGTCATTTTCTTTAATGAAATTATAGATGGTTTCTATGGTTTTTTCTTTGACCACTCTTTCTATAAGATTAAATTGCTTAATCCCCAATAAGTTCTTAATATATTTTTCCTTGGTCCCTTGTTGAATATAATTTTTATTGCATTATGATCTGAAAAGGATATTTTTAATATTTCTGTTTTTCTGATTTTAACTATAAAATTTTTGTGTACTAATATATGGTCAATCTTTTTGAAGGTACTGTAAACCACTGAGAAAATGACATATTCCTTTCTATTTCCATTAAATTCTCTCTAAATATCTATCATACCAAGTTAATCCCTTAACTTCTTTCTTATTTTTTGGTTAGATTTACCTAGTTTTTAGAGGGGAAGTCTAAAGTCTCCTACCATTATAGTAATACTATCTATCTCCACCTGCATTTCATTTAACTTTTATTTTTAAATTTTAGATGCTATAGCATTTGGTGCATATAGGTTCAGTATTGATATTGCTTCATTGTCTATGGTACCTTTTATCAAAATGTAGTTACCCTGTTTATCTTTTAATTATACTTTAGCCATAACTCTATCTGAGATCTTAATTGTTACCCTTCCTTTTTTTGCATCAGCTGATACATTATAAATTCTAACCCAACTTCTTTATAACTTTCCATGTATCTCTCATTCTTAAGTGTGTTTCTTGTAAACGACATTTTGTTGGATTCTGATTTTTAGTCCCTTCTGCTATCTGTCTCCATTTTATAGGTGAGTTCACGCCATTCACATTCAATTGCTATTTGTGAATTTCCCTCCATCTTATTTTTACTCACTATTGTTCTTGTTAGCCTCTCTTTCTACCTTATCCTGGTTACCTTATCTTCTCTTCCTACCCCCTTACTCCTTATTTTATCCACTCTTATAAAAGTCTCTCCTTTATTTTCTCCCCCACCCTCCTAATCTTAATCTATATAATCTTCTAAAAGTCTCTCCCTTATCCTGAACCTTGGTTTTCTCACCTCTCTAGAAGCTGACGTTTCTAAACCCCTCTAGATGTACTTCCCAGATTTTGTTTCCTGTTCAACCCAGATGAGAGTAGGTTCCAGCATTAGCAGCCCACCATCCCCACCTGCTTCCTCTGTATTAGTTCTTCCTTTCATGCCCCATTTTATGAGCTAATTGCTCCTTTTTACATTTTCCTACCTAATCTGGTTTTTTTTAGAATTATTTCCATCATTCACAACAGTCACAAACTTTCTTTCAAACTACCTTAGTAATGGAGATATTTTAAGAATACTGATAACATTTTTGCATATAAGAAGTAAACAATTTGACCTGAATCAGTGCTTTATAATTAGTCTTTAATGTTTTCCTTATATTTTGTCCAGATGTTTTATATTGAATTTTCCATTGAGTTCTGGTCTTTTTGTCATAAATATCCGAAAGTGTTTCAATTCATCAAGTAGCCTTTTTTTCATTCAGTATTACACTCAACTTGCTGGGTAAGTTACTCTTGGATGCAATCCCAGTTCCTTTGTTCTTTAAAATATAATATTCCAAAACCTATGTTCTTTTAGTGTAAAAGCTGCTAGGTTTTGTGAAATCTTGACTCTCTTTCTGCAGTATTAAATATTTTTTTCTTATTGCTTGAATATTTTCTCCTTAATCTGGGAATTTTGAAACTTAGCAATGACATTCCTGTAAGTTTTCTTCCTGGGATCTCTTTTCAGGTGGTGAATGGTAGATGTTTTTATATTTCTACTTTACCTTCTTGTTCTATAACTTCAGGACAATTTTCTCTAATAATTTCTTGTAATACTGTATCCAGATTTTCTTTTTAATCATAATTTTCAGGTAGTCTGACAGTTCTTATACTGTCTCTCTCCTTGATCTATTCTCCAGATCAGTTTTTTTCTAATGAGATGTTTCAGCTTCTCTTCTAGATTTATTGCTTCTTGGTGTCTTATAACATCATTCAATTTCTCTTGCCCAATTCTAGTTTTCAAGGAGTTTTTTTTTTCCTTAAGATTTTGTATCTCTTTTTCTGTATGGTTAATTTTCTTTTCATAAGTTTCTTGGATTGCTTTTATTTTTTCCTTCATCATTCTTATTTGATTTTTAATTTTTTTTCAAGTTCTTCCAAGAGTACTTTTGGGGTTTGTGACCATTTTATGTTACTCTTTGGCTAGGACTGGCTTTTTTTTTTACTTCACTATTTTCCTCTGAATATGAACCCAGATCTTCATAGATAGCTATAGTTGGGTTCTTTTTCTTTGCTTTATCATTTTTATTTTTAATTTGTTTTATTTTATCTTAGCAGCTTATTATTATTATAATTATTATCATCAAGTTTTTTCCTGAGTTGTGGGTAATGTTGCCCTGGCCTCAGATCCTCCTTATTGTTATTTTCTGAATTCTTTCTGAGGGCACAACCTCAGGGGCTCCTCTCCTTGGAATTTGAATGTCCCATGTAGTTGTCTGATGTCTGGAATATTTTTTCTTGGGCCAGTCTTGAAAATATGTTGTCCTCAGAGGCAATTCAGTAGAATTGTTTTTCTGGTTCCAGGTTACTTGTACAGACTCCTCAGATGTTCCTCCTACAATCTTTTATGAAACAGATCTAAGTATAAGTTAGTACAGCCTTTCAAATTTTCCTTGTCCAATAACTAGTTCATATTGTGAAAACCAGCAAAAACCTTAGAGTTCTGATCTTAACAATAGAGCTAGAAAGGGGAACATCAAAGCAAGAGTCCAGAGTTTTCTTGAAGCTTCAGAATATTTAGATTTTTACATGTCCTATTAGAATAATTTACATTTGACACAAAGGATTGTCTGATCTTGTTGCTTTCTTGAAACTTTCCACTCTGATTCCAGTTCCTTTAGGAGGATCATATGCTATTGAGGATTCAATCCTGTTTCTGAAGCTTTCCACCCCTGGATTCAATAGTTACACAAATGAATTAATGACATTATTCTAATTATAATAAAAGACATGGGAGGATATTTAAGTAATTAATTCCAAAACAGTGCACATCAATAAGTTGTGTAAAATAAAATATGTTTGTATCACATGACACACAGTACAAACAGGTGTTATTTCCACGTTAATAATAAACTTGAATGAAATTGACTTCTGTTAATGTAGCACGTAATATTCCATGAGTTACATCCCACTAAGAAAACTGATTGTACTGAAATTCTTTTCCCCAAACCAAATTGAAGAGGTTTCTGATTTCCATACCACAAATTAGTAGATTCATATCTTTGTTTCACATTTTACCTTTGTCTAATTATTCCCATTCTGAAAGACTTCTAGGACTTAATCTTTCACATAAGTATGTAAACATGAGCAGCTGATGACAAGCCTGAGTACTAATTTACTTAATTGTTTGAGATATGGAATTACTACGCCTTCTGACTGAACACAGCAAGATCTCACATACTTGCATTGTGCTCATATCTTCAAGGTGAAGAGAGGGAAGAAAAAGAATAAGTCATATATTTTGGAATAGAATAGACACTTAATGTCTGGTTCCTGGTTCACAAAAAGAAAAGGTTTGTGTGAATCAGGAAACAACCAAAAGGTAATTTGGTTTGATTGGAACATCTCATTAGAATTTAGGGAGTGTTACTGACTAAAGTTAAGTACTGGTCAATTTTAAAATAACTTTTTAAATTGGTAGGTGTGTTAAAATTGGAAACTTGACTGTAAATTATATGAGGCTCCCTTTCATTTTATGAAATCATAGAGAGTTATGAGTGAATTGATAAGCTATGGGTTCCTTCTGAGATTGTGGAACCCATATTTGAACTAAATTAAAACATGCTCTTAAGTGTATTAATTGGGTTAGATTAAATCTTAATATCAGATTGCCACTTTTACAATCTTTGGCAGTGGATTGGCTGAAAATAGTGGACCTCATAATATGAAGTGTTTGGAATAAATAGTATTTGTGTAAAATATAATATTATAATATTAAAATTATAACCCTAGATTCTGTATAATACCATTTGGAACATAGATCCAAGTATAATTGAATTCATTCTGGTCATATTTTAAATGAAATGTATCACTCCTAATATGATGCTCAAGATAAGTCAGAATTTATTATATTATTGGGCATTAAGTCCTTTTGGCATTTTCAGGGCTTCATCATACTCACATGGTAGTCCACATGTACAGGCCACTTCCCCCAAATGGAGGCCATCTAGGGATTTCCCCCTTGCCCCGGGCCTATCCCCTACTCCTCTGGCATTCCTTTGGTATCCTGAAGACTATGCCAACTGTTAAAGTCTGGAATTCTGTTTCACCAATCCAGCTAGCAGCTGTTGTGGGGGTGAAAGACCAACACAAGCCCAAGAACAAGAACACTGCCAAATCCCAGGTTATTTTGATCTGCTTTACTAAGGAAAGCAACGTTAAGGGGTTGACATGTTTACTTTAATCCAGCATACAGACATCGTTCACTTATTTCAGGGGAAAAAGCCAGCACCCTGAACTTCAGAGTAAATACAAACAAATTACAAACATTGACAGACAGACCTTGTCCTATTCAAATCCCAACACATAGTTACCAGAGTTTAGCAAAGTCCCAGCATCTGGGTTTACGAGCTGGAGGGCTCTAGCTACAGCTTCCCAGAGTCTCCACATCAGCACATCACCAAGAGTGAGACCCC
>JAQQSZ010015181.1:0-11339 GCA_028646595.1 Phalanger gymnotis
GTGTGTGTGCATGTATACATGTATCAATATATGAAAAAATGCTTTCCAAAAGCAAAGAAAGGTATAACAACTGATATCAATTGAATTAAGGAAGTATACAGAATCAGGGAAATATCAATCATGATTACAAGGAAAATGGAAATAATAGCAACTCAATGATACAGGGTTAGACATTATGTAAACAACTAGGCACATATAAGATGTATACAGAGTAGGTAGAAAGTTGTTTGTCCTTTGTTCTTGAAGAGGACCATCACATCAGGAAAGCGATGGCATGATTTGCAGATGAATTGGATTTAAGTGAGACTGGAGTGTGCAAAGTCATCAGTCTCACTCTCTCTTCCTGAGTCATCTGGGTCCAGTGGCAAGACTGGATAGGGATAAGGATAACTGGAGATGGCCCCAGACATTGGCCTTTTTAAGCTAAGATCTAGGTCTCAGTTAACATTTCTTAAAGCACAAAAGTATTCTATTACATTCATATACCATAACTTTTTCAGATACTCACTAACCAATGAGTATTTAATTCTTAGCCTCAAAAAAAGAGCTGTTATAAATATTTTTGTACATATGGATCCTTTCTTCTTTCTTTGATTTCTTTGTGGTATAAATCTACCTGTTGTTGTTGTGCAGTCATTTCAGTTGTGTCCTCCAGATGAATTTTATTATTTTTTTCTATTTCTATAATACAGTTCTTTGGTATTTTGATTGATATGGCACTGAATAAGTCAATTGATTTATATACTATTGTCGTTTTTATTATATTGGCTCAGTCTAACCAAGAGCAATTAATATTTCTCCAATTATTTAGATCTGTTTTTATTTGTGTGAAGTATTTTGTCACTGTGTTCATATAGTTTATGTGTGTATATGTGTGTCTTGTCAGGCAGACTGCCAAGTATTTTATCCTGTGATAGCGATTTTAAATGGAATTTCTCTTTCTATCTCTTCCTGTTTTTGTTGTTTAGTAACATATAGAAATGCTGGTAATTTCATTGGGTTTATTTCGTATCCTGCAACTTTGCTGAAGTCATTGTTTTTATTAGTTTTTTAGTTTACTCCAGGGTTTTCTAAGTAAACAATCATATCATCTGCAAAAAAAGTGATAGTTTTGTTTCCTTATTGCCTGTGTTTATTCTTTCAATTGCTTTCTCCTGTTTTCTTGCTATAGCTAGGATTTCTAGTATAATATTTCATAGTAATGGCTATAATGTAATTCTTACTTCCCTAGTATTATTGGAAATACTTCTAGCTTATCCTCACTTCAGATAATGTAATTAGTTTTAGATAGATAATAATTATCATTTAGAAGAAATCTCCATTTATTTCTGTGCTTTGTAGTGTTTTTTTTTCCAATAACAGAAATGGGTGTTGTATTTTATCAGAAGCTTTCTCCACATGTATTGATACAATGATATGGTTTTTGTTTTTTGTTAACATGGTCAATTAAACTTACAGTTTTCCTAATACTGAATGAGCTCTGCATTCATGATATAAATAAAACCTGGTCATAGTGTATGATCTCCAGAATAAATTGCTCTAATGTCCTTGCTAGTATTTTACTTAAAATTTTTGCACCAAGAGATAACGTGCATCAATTAGGAAAACTGGTTGACTCTTCTTTTTTTCTGTTTTGATTCTTCCTAGTTTAGGTATCAAGACCATGTTTGTGGAACTCTTTCTTTACCTACTTTTTCAAATAGTTTATTTGTATGATCTTTAAATGTTTGGTAGAATTTACTTGTAAATCCACCTGGTCCTGGGAATTTTTTTTCATAGGGAATAGATTATTGGAGTTATGAAGAGGAAAATTTAGGCTTGATGTTTTGGGGAAAACCAACAATGTTTCCCAGTAATTGGAACTGTCTTAAAAAGAACTGGCTGATGGAGGAGATAGTGGGTTCCCCATCACTGGACATCTTTGATCACAGGTTGGGTAATTGTTATTCAATGCATTGTAGTATGGATTTTGGGGGCAGTAAGGGGGAAAGAGTATGTGAGCTAAATCAGATAGCCACTTACATGCCTTCCAATACCAAAATTTGATAATTCTGTGATATTTTCATTGTTCTTATGGCTAACAAAACCTAGCTCCTGTCATTCATGGAAGTAATTTACTGAACTTAGAAAGTATTGTTGTGAATCCTTGTTATTAACTGTTACACCTCAATTGCAGTCATTTTTTGCAATTCAACATCACAATGTAATTCAATGTCAAGATGGCCCTTGATCCTTATGAGGCTTTCTTTCCACCATCATTGCACCATTCTTTGAAGCTGATATAAGAATACTCTCTCAGCCATCTGAGAACTTCTTTGTGCTCAGAAAAGCTGATCATTTTTCAATTTGTTTATTGATCCAGCATGTACCGGAGATAGAGACAGAAAGACAACCAAAAGAGATAGTCTACCTTCAAGGATCTGAATTTTCATGGTTCAATGTAATTGGATTTTAAAATAAAACAAAAAGAGTCAATTGTTGTCCTAGAGATGTGTATTCAAACTAAGAGCCTCCTTTTCTGAGATCAGAGGCCTCTCCCAGAGGTCTCTGGCCTTCTCTCATTCTCAGTTTGGCTTAAAAAGTTATCAACACTGTTTACAATCTCATTTAGTTCTCATTGTCATTTGAAAACCATGGATGTCAGATGGAAAGCACTGGGGAGGAATTTTTTTCAGATTGCTGAATTTGCTCGCATTCTTTTCTCTTGGTATATCTTTCATTATTGGTAACATCTGTTTTATGGAAATGTTTGCAACCATGCCATGCGTAAGTACATTTAACAAAGTTACTAATCTGGTCCTATTTCACTTTCACTGGGTATAAGCATCTCCAAGTATTTGCTATGGGGCGGCCCACCCCCGCCCCCTCTGATGGAAACACAATGATGTGAAGTAGCAGGGTTGCTAATCTGGAGTCGGGAAGACCTGAGTTCCAATCCAGCCTCAGACACTTCTTGGTTATGTGACCCTGGGCAAATCACTTAATCACTCTCTATCTCAGTTTCCCCATATATAAAATGAGAGTAATCAGAGCATCCACCTCCCAGGGTTGTTATGAGGACCAAATGAGACAGTAATTTTATTGTGCTGTGCAAATGTTTGAAGTGCTAGATGGATACTAACTAGCACTATCTTACCCAAACCCACTATATTCTCTGGTGATAACTTGCCAGGGTCATGTAAGGAAAATCAGTTCCAGCCCAGTCCACTATAATGGTGGACTTGCAGATTTTTGCGGTGGTTAAACCCTTTGTTTCAAACAAATATTTGGCTTAACCCATACAATGAGATCTTCTAGAACTAAAAATTCTTAATAATGAACAGCATCAGACTAATTTAAAACTCCAAAGCAGGAGAAACTGGGTGGGGGGGGGGGTTCCTGGTTCTCTGCAGAATGTTCCGAGAGCTATTTTAAAACATTCTACAAGCTCTCTTAAGCATTCCCACCCCAATACATTTTAGAAATTGATGGAATTCTACTGGATAAATCCAATGTCCATAATTCATTCCCCATTTTAAAAAATTACATTGTAATCACAACTAAGGGTGAAATTTAAAAAATTCACATAGTATTCTCATCCACATAACAACATACCCTTCTATTTTATTTAAATGTAATAAAGAGACTGGCCAACAAAGTAATTTCATTACAAGGGGGAAAAAGTACTAGAAATGGGTGAAGCTAACAAAGCCTGCTTTCCTCTTCCAAAACCAAATAATGAGGAAGCAGATTGAATACCTCATGAGTTGTAAGAACACACAACCCAGATAATTCATTCCAGGAGGGGCATCTCAGCACAAGAAAGGTCAGATTTCATTCCAAAGAGAGTCAGACCATTTTTTTTTCTTATTAGGCACATATGAAGCATTGATAATATGAAACTTTCTGCTCAAAACCCATTATGCACACTGCATATATTGTTAGACTTTAATAAAGCTCAAAATGACAATACTGAGTGTACACATTCATTTATCTCCCTTGAACTCACTTGGTGCTCTCTTCCCCAAGTTACAGATGACGGGTCTATGGCATTCCCCTGACTGACTTCTCTATAACTGTGACAAGAGAAAGGCAGTAACAGGTGAGCCCGTCATGCCCAATGGGTACTGGACAGGCATCTCAATGGTCATTGCTTCTCTTACCGCCTCATGAATCAACAATCATTAAGTATTTGTGAAATGCCTATGATGTTCCAGGCTCTGTGCTAGGGTCTGGAGAAAGGACAAATGGAGCCAGTATCTGCCTTTAAGCAACTATCCAATGTAAGCCATGCCTTTAATTAGATCTTCAATGATCAAAATCCAAAATAAAACATAAACAATCTCCACAAATCTTACTCTAATAGCTCTGTATTTGGAGATGGTCCTGGAGATTCTCAGACATTCTACAGAATGTGAAGCCAGCAGGGCATAATCTCTGACTAGTGGTGACAAGATGGAAAGACTAATTCTGGTCCACAGACAGTGCCTGAGGTTTGTAGCTGGGTTCATCGAGGTGGATAAAGAGTTTTGGACCTGTGTTCCAAGATCACTATCTGCCTCAGTTTCTTCATCTGTAAATTGGGAGGAAGAAAAGCATCTATCTCCCAGGGTTCTTGTAAAGATCAAGTGAGATATTTTCAAACACTTTGCAAACTTGACTGCTTTAAAAACTAGATTGTAAATTCCTTGATAATGGGAAACTCTGAAGAAAAGAAGAGCCCTCAGTCCCTTGTGGCTCCCTTCACTTTTTTCACTGACCATGGCAAGGTGCCTGAAAAGGTGACAGAGGATGGGAGGAATAAGAATTGTATTTAGATGTGCTGGTCATTCAGTTGTTTCAGGCTTATCTGAATCTTCATGACCCCATTTGGGGTTATCTTGGCAAAGATATTCCAATTTATTTTACAGATGAGGAAACTGAGGAGAGCAGGGTTAAGTGACTTTGCCCAGGGTCATACAGCCAGTAAGCATCTGAGGCCAGAATGGAACTCAGGAAGAAGGGGTCTTCCTGATTCCAAGCCCAGTATTTATGTACGTAGTTTACAAAGCACTCTATAAATATGATCTCATTTGATTCTCACACCCCTGGGAGGTAGGCACTATTATTATGCCCATTTTACAGATGAGGAAATTAAGGCAAACAAAGGTTAATTGACTTTCTCAGAGTCACAGAGCTAGTAAGTATCTGGGGTTAGATTTGAACTCAGGTTTTCCCAAGTACTCATCAAAGCATGTGGAGTTCAAGATAGCTTCAACTATTCATTAACTGCCAGCTCTTCAAAGGTGAGACCTCTGTGAAATGGTGACTATATCTCCTCCATATACTAGTAGAGGAAATGAACTACAGCAGCATTACAGAAAGAGAAATAGAGAGAGAGAGAGAGAGAGAGAGAGACAGAGAGAGAGAGAGAGAGAGACAGAGAGAGACAAGCAGTAGGTAATGAGAGATTGATCATGTACTCTCTCTGCCTCACATTCAAAATTCCAGTTAGAGGATGAAGGGAGCAAGATGAAGAGCAGACAGTGGCTGTCCCCCAAGGCAATGCTCTCCCTCTTCACCTCCCCAGCACTTAGCACAGTGCCTGGCACACAGCAAGTGCTTCATGAATTCATGAGGATGATAATGATGATATAGGGTACATGAGGCCTCTTTTCTCAGGAAAGTAGGAGATGTCTAGATCTTAAGGAAAGAAGAAGGGGTATCCTCACTACTTTACTGCTTCTGCTTCTGTTGTTACTACTACTACTATTATCCTCCTCCTCTCCCTCCCTCCCTCCCTTGTGCTCTCTCTCTCTCTCTCTCATTAGTCATATATACATATATATGTATAGTATATATATGTATATGTATATAAACATAGAACTCTGGTGGGAGTGTGTATGAAGCAGTATTCGTTATACCCTGAGATAACTCAGTCTGCTTTTATGTAGTATTTTTTATATAGCTCTATTTTTAGAAGGGTTGTTGTTTTCATTAGCCACGTCTAAATTTCTCTCTTCAACTTCAATCTATCCTAATTATTCTTTGGGACAAAACAGAGAAAATTGAGCCTCTCTTCCATTTGACAGACTTTCAGATATTTTTAAAAAGCTATCATATATAGGCACACACACACACACACACACATACACACACACACATATAATCTCCCATATAAATCTTCTCTAGCCAAAACATCATCGGTACCTTCCATTGATCCTCATTTTAGATGAGCTAATGGCCCTTCCCCATTCTGGTCACCTTACTCTGGATGTCCGCTAGCATATCAGTGTCCCTCCTAATTGATGACACTCAGAACTGAACCCGATTCGTAACTATATTCTGGCTTGGGAAGATTGCTGGAGGACTATTGGCATATTCTTTAATACTGTGCTATCAATGTAGCCAAAATTCCAGTTCGCTTTCCTCATGACCATATTACCCTGTTGATTCCTATTAAGCTCGATTTCTATTAAGCTTTGTATTAAGTCTATGAAAATCTCTGAATCCTTTTTCTTCTTTTGGACAAATGGCTACCTGAGTATGTGCCTCAACTAACTTGTTTTTGTACCATTTTTCAAAAATCTAAGAGCAAACCTTCACATTCCTCCTTATCAATTTTCATCCTTCTGGATCTGTTTCCTTCTGCACTGGCATATGAATCTGTAGGAGAATGAACTCCTTTGTGTCTTTGGGAGCTTAGGTTGATTCCATTGCATGATTTCCTCCCTGTTTGCCTTGTTTTCCTAAAGCTTCTGAGCATGCTGCTGTCTGATTTCTGATTTGTGCCTGGTCTATTGGGAGAATGCCCTGGCTGGAGTTTTGGGCTGAGTCTTACCCCACTGTTGAACCTAACAAGCAATATGACTCCAAAGTCAAATGAGATACCTGTTAGACACAGGCAGTCTAGTTAATAGATAAATGGGTTTTAATAACTCGAAGAAATATAAACAACGATTGAATGACTGGAAAATTGATAGAAAGTCTCAATCCCAAAGAGGAAATGGCTCATTGCTGTAATTAGAGAGGCTCTGTAGAGACATGAGGACCAGTTGAAAAGTACTGAGAGCAATCAGTCTGCCACATCAACAGCATGCAAGGGTCGCTTTCATTGGAGCATTGAAGGAGGAGAAAGGATCATTACAGGGAAATGTGATATTTCGTTACACTGGCTACCATTCCTCCATGACCATGCTTTAGTTTATTTCAAAAGGGAAAAAGAGACTTGGGAGAGCTTCTGGTTTGGAAATGGTGTGTCACCATTGTATGAGGTTGCTATGAAAGACTTATATCTCTGCGTTTCTCCTTTACATAATACGTTAGCAAGGAAGCAATTGGGATAGTGTAGGCTCACCATATGCTCCTTCCCTAGGCATTCTACACCACAAAAGAATCACCTCCTTCAACTCTCTGATCCTCATATAATTGCCAGCATTGATATAATGCTTTACATACGTTAATTATCTCATTTGAGCCTCCCAACAGCCATTCAAGGTAGCTTTATTATCCCTATATCATATGGGGAAACTGAGGCTGAGAAAGGTTAAATGACTTGACCAAAGACACACAACTAAAAAGTATCAGAGGCAGGATTTGAACTCATATATTGCTGCCTCCAAGTCCAATGCTCTCACCGCTTCTGTCAGTATTATCCACTAGTAAGGAGCCAGTTTAGAGTACCTTAGCTCCTCTTATTCATGTTCCTCCATTGTTTCCACCACAGCATATCACCTCCTCACATCCTTGGACAGTGCTTTGAATTTCCCCATTAATGAGGGCTGGTATTGCAGTAATATTTAGTGGTAGCCCTGGCTGCATTCCTTAAATGACAATAATCTGAGATGAGTTTCTGCCTGCATAAGCTGAAAGGTGTGTTTGAGAGCGGTGGTGGAACCCAACAATGCCTATGATCTTTCTTGCATTGTACTCCTTAGCCACTTTAAGACGAATATCTCTGCAACATTCCTTGCTCCCTGCTTTGAATTTAGTGTCTTTATGGCTAAATGAAATGATGGGCTGCCATAAGGTATGTCCAGTATTGAGGATCTTATAAACATTATTAACAAAATCCAAACAACAAAATTCTTTCACAATCAGTTCATACCCTCCACCAGGCCAACTTAAGGGCTCTTGACAGAAATGTAAACCTATGGTGTATTTTAGTTCATTAGTATCTCACATCAACAATTGGCATCATTGGCTTCCTTCTGTGTATGACAGGAGTGAATCATAGCTCGCTTATAACCAGCCAGAGCTTAAAGAGGAAAAAAATCAAGAAATACTGAAAACTTTAAGAAAAACACATAGAAAGTCTCCATATGTTACAAGGACTGAGGAGGGAGTTCCACCTTTATTTTCTTTATGTATTTCTCTAGGGAGGGACCACTTCAAGCATCATCTTCCTTTCCAACCTTCCCTATACACTGACCTCATACACATACACACACACACACATACACACACACACATACACACACACACAAACATATACACACAGAGACACACAGACAGACAGACACACACACACACACAAACACACACACAGAGCATTGTTTCCACATTACCATAGACGGCCATTGGAGCCAAACCTGCACCACTCAGAATATAATCTATCCACACTGGCCATTGCTGCCATTTCCTGAAGATGCAAACCTGAATTCCTCTTGGGACAGTCATTGCTGTGACTGTTCCTCTTAGAACTGACACTATACCTTGTGCACAGTTCCTCGAGGCACAGCAACCTTCCTCTTGAGTCACAGTGCTCATTCCTGTGGAGAAGATAGACCAACAGAAGGCTGAGCCTCAATAGGAGGAAAAAGGTATGTTCTGGAAAGGATTTGCCCTGCTGAATTCCTAAGGTATTAAGGAGCCAGAAGATCGAGTAATGCTTCTTTCCACTCCCATGTTCTACTACAAACCTTTCTAAATAGTGACGCCTGCCACTTACACCACTGGTTACAATAGGAGAAGGAGATGGGATTGTCACATGGCAAGGGCATATGATACTCCCTTGGATCCTTTTATTTCAATAGAAATTTAGGAAAGATTCCAGTATGTTGGGTACAATTTTTTTCAAACTTCTGATTGGTTATGGACAAGATGCTGCGGATGGCCAGGCATGGATGTTTTGTGATCCACAGAAGGAACAGACAAATACATTTTTACAAATAGATCGATCATCGATTCTGAATGAATATAAATGATATTTGTCTCTTTGCTTGATTTATCCTTCCCTTATTTAAGTATTAGAATAATATTTGTCTCATCAAAGGAGTTGGTTAGAATGTTTCTAATTAATTCTAGGCCTAACTTGCATAGTTATGACTTGGTCTTTAAGCATTTGGTAACTTTCACCTTGAAGTCTTTCCCTCTCATGACAGTTCAAAATGAGAGCTAGTGAAATTGCATTTTCGAAGACTGTAGTGCTTCACAGATGATCTGTCTTAATTGGTCTTCATGTGACTCACACTTTCTAAAAAACATTTTTTTTTAAAATGCACTGCTCCTTTTATGAAAGGATGCTGCTCATAAATGTCCGCCATTGGTTGCAGGTGTACCCTGAATCTTTGTGGATGCCCAGATTGAAACCAGCATCACTTCATGCTCTGACTTTTTGGACACTTAAAGATTAGACAGGCCTTATGACCAAGTGTCTCCCTGTCATTTTATAGGAAAGTAAAAGTCCCTTAGAATGGAATTAAGGCAGCAGTAAGATAGGGTGAGGGGCAGGATGGAAGGAGGAAAAGAAAGACAGAGGTGACCAAGTAATTATAGATTCATTATTTTAATTTTGAGAACCAGAAATTTACTAACACAGTAATTCTGTGACACTCTTTTTCTAGTACAGATAATATAGAGTCTGCGGAAGAATGGGCTGAATCCTAGACTATATGTGGCAAAGGCCTATCTCACAGCTCCTGGAAGGCCTTTGGCTATAATTCTCAATATATTGTTCTTACACACGGCATCATCTCCACAGATTCTAGCATCATCTCGATGTCTGTTTATGAAGCTCCAATCTCTCTCCTGACCCTCAGTCTTTCATCATCAACTACTTTTGGATGTCTTGAACTGAATGGTACATAGATTTCTCAGCTTTATTGTTGTTATTGGTAGTAGTAGAAATAGTATTTACAGAACAGAACTCATTATCTTTCCCCAAAACAATTCCCTCTTCTCAAATTTCCAAATGCCATTGAGAACACTTACCTTGGCTCAAAACCTCAATGTTATCCTCTACTCATCAACTTCCCCCCCCCACAGCCTATCCATCACCAAGTTTTAGTATTCCTACCTTCTCAAAATCTCTTGCATATGTTCCTTTCTCTTCATGCACAAAGCCGCTACCCTAGTACATGCCCTCATTGCCTCATGCCTGGACTATTGTGACATTCTGAAGGTTAGTTTCCCTGCCACAAGTGTCTCCCCACTACAATCCATCCTCCACACAGCTACCAAAGTGATCTCCCTAAAGCACACGTTTGGCTAAGCTCAATAAATTCTTGTGGCTCCACAGTGCCTTTGGAATCAAGTACAAAATGTTCCAATTGGCTTTTAAAGCTCTTTGCAACCTGGCCAGTTCTTACCATTCCTGTCTTCCTTTTTATATATATTTTTATTTATTTAATATTTTTAGTTTTCAGCATTGATTTTCACAAGAGTTTGAATTACAAATTTTCTGCCCATTTCTACCCTCTTCCCCCACTCCAAGATGACATATAGTCTGATTGCCCCATCCCCAGTCAGCTCTCCCTTCTGTCACCCCACTCCCCCATCCCCTTTTCCCTTACTTTCTTGTAGGGTAAGATAGATTTCTATTCCCCGTTGCCTGCATATTTCATTTCCTAGTTGCATGCAAAAACATTTTTGAAAATCTGCTTTTAAAACTTTGAGTTCCAAATTTTCTCCCCTCTTCCCTCCCCACCCCTCCCTAAGAAGGTAAGCAATTCAACATAGGCCATGTGTGTATCATTATGTAAAACCCTTCCACAATACTCATGTTGTGAAAGACTAACTATATTTTGCTCCTTTCTATCTTATCCCCCTTTATTCAATTTTCTCCCTTGACCCTGTCCCTTTTTGAAAGTGTTTGCTTTTAATTACCTCCTTCCCCTATCTGCCCTCCCTTCTATCATCCCCCCTTTTTATCTTCTTCTTTCTTTCCTGTGGGGTAAGATACCTAATTTAATGTGTATGTTATTCTCTCCTCAGATAAATCTGATGAGAGCAAGATTCACTCATTCCCCCTCGCCTGCCACATCTTCCCTTCCTGTAGAACTGCTTTTTCTTGCCACTTTTATGAGAGATAATTCACCCCCATTCTATCTCTCCCTTTCTCCTTCTCTCAATATATTCCTCTCTCATCACTTAATTTGATT
>JAQQSZ010015182.1:0-11339 GCA_028646595.1 Phalanger gymnotis
CATCTTGGAGTGGGGGGGGGGGGTGGAAACGGGGAGAAAAATCTGTAACTCAAACGCATGTGAAAATTAATGCTGAAAACTAAAGATGTTAATAAAAAAAAAAAAAAAAAAAAAAAGAAAGGGTAGTGCAACTTAAATAAT
Source organism: Phalanger gymnotis (assembly GCA_028646595.1). Classification (NCBI taxonomy): domain Eukaryota; kingdom Metazoa; phylum Chordata; class Mammalia; order Diprotodontia; family Phalangeridae; genus Phalanger; species Phalanger gymnotis. The sequence goes on from JAQQSZ010015182.1 coordinate 142, forward strand.
TACATTAAAATTTGAAGGTTTTTTTTTTCTACAAGCAAAAAAAGTCCCACATAGCTTATTTAGATTTAATGAGTTTTCATTAGAGAAATACAGTTTTAAAAGGTTTTAAAGATAAAGACACTATAAAATTAAAATGATATTTTGTTAATAGTTTAAGCCATTTCTTTTCATTTGATGTAATTGAATATTTTTTCTCTTTCTAAGTGTGTGACTACAAGTCATTATATGTGGAATATAAATGGATTTTTTCCAATAAAAGGAACTGAGAAATTCCCCCTTTAATGTAAAATTTTTAGTTAGTCTGGCACCTACTTTTAGCATGATCACATGCCAAGCCCGGTTCTATTAGTTGTATGCATGCTTAATTGCAGTGTTTAACTCTTTATTTTTAAATTCTGTTAGCATTAACTCCAAAAGAAATTATATATCACTCAAAAAATGTAGTCAAATCAATTTAAATTCAACAAACCTTTATTCATTGTCTATTATGTGCAAGGCATTATGTTTGGCTCTGGAGACAGTGACACAGACTAATCGTTGCCTGTTCTCAGAAACTTAGATTCTACTCAAGGATACAAATAAATACAAAATATCAAAGTAAATGCAGAGAAATTGTGTTATGGAGAGAGTAAGAGCACCAAGCTAGCAAGATCAGGAAAGGACTCACATACCTAGTGGCACCTGTGTTGAGCTTTGAAGGGAAGTAGTAATTCCTAGAAACTGAGGTGAGAGCAGGACAATATTGCAGAGTTTGGGATGGGGATTGAAGGAGACAGACTATTCTAGAATATTGAGGTCAAAGATAGAATACCTTGAACTGCTTAGGTACCCTATGGATCATGGATAGAATCTCCTTTTAATGATATATTCCAGGGGCGGGGAACATGCAGCTTCCAAGCCACATGTGGCTCTCTAGGTCCTCTAGTACACCCCTTTGACCAACTCCAAACTTCACAGAACAAAACCCTTAATAAAAGGATTTATTTTGTAAAACTGGGACTCAGTCAAAAGGGTGCACCCAAGGACCTAGAAGGAGGGCCACATGTGGCCTTGAGGCTGCAGGTTCCCCACCTTTGTATTAAACCTTAGCAGCTAGGTAGAACAGTGGATAGATTGCTGGGCCTGGAGTCAGGACAACTCATCTTCTTGAGTTCAAATCTCAGACACTTACTAGCTGTGTGACCCTGGGTAAGTCAACACCATTGCCCCAGTTTCCTCATCTGTGAAATGAACTGGAGAAAGAAATGGCAAACTGCACCAGTATCTTTGCCAAGGAAACTCCCAAAAGGATCACAACGACTTGGGCATTTCTGAACAATAATAACCCCTTTAGATCAAGGAGTTTACTTTGTTAATGATACATGTAGTCAAAGTCTACAAATATAGGTATTTTCTACTTCTTCTAGCATCTTCACAAATCTAGAAAATGTCCTTAAAGATAAGGGTATAGATGGAATATTTTTTCATGGATTTATATGCTTAATCAGTAATGTGCCAGTCATTAAGCAGCCAAGCAGATTATTGGTACCAAAAAAGCCCAACAACAAACTTTCAAGTCAAAATGAGAATGGAATAGTTAGCTTTATTAATGAACAGGCAACCATTAGTTTATTCTCTGCCAAAACGTTACTTAGCCTTTGTGTATCCTTCCTGTTACCTATGTAGGGTAATTAATTGTCCTTGTCTGTGCTTATAAATTCAGGTACATTACTACCCTCATTTTCAGAGATTTACTTTAAATAACAGAAAGTCTACATGACAAATGGAAGATCTTTTGTGAGATAATATGTCCTTATACTTGATATGGAAAATATGGTCACTGTAGTTATTACCTACACGTAAATGGGAAAAGGAGTACCCGAGATAACCAAATGTGAGTTTTGGTACATTATAGGCTTTACTGGAGAAGCCTCAGAGTAAACGACATATAATTTTACTTTGGGGTCACTGTGCACGTAAGAGAAAGAGGGAGCAGGTAAGGGAGAAGGATAAATAAATCTGTCCAAATATATCTGTGTTATTAATATAGCTGTTAAAAGACCAGAGCTGCCACCAGGTTCCTGGAAATCCTTTTCCTTAGTTTTCATAAATTCAATCTAACCATATTTACTATATTCCAAAGGCTCACAGGGATTGTCTTAAATGAAGGAAGAAGCCTTGAACATTACTTTAATTCACAGTAGGGGATCAATACATAGCTTACGATCAATTTATTTACAGGTGGGAAAGGAAGTTGGTGGGGGCGGGGTGGGGGAAGAGGTGAAAGGAAGCTCTTGGCTTGTCTAGAACAATCCAACTTTCTTTCAAATTCAAAAGTACATTCAAATTCAAAAGCACACACACAATTCTTTCCTATAATCCCGTTTCTTCTTCAGATCCACTGGACATATGGTAGCTCATTTTTCCCTAGTCCAAATATAATGAACATGGTAGCCATCTTCAACATTTGTGAAAGTTACACAAGTTTCATACTGTGCCAACAAGGCCATAATCACGTTGTGCCATTTAAAACTATTCCATTTAAATTATGTAGCAATTTTGGATATATAGCATATAGACGCAAAACAAACATACTCTTAAATTAGGAACGTGAGCTAGATTCTATCAGGCCCTGACAGCTTAATATGCTGAAAATAGGGGGGTAAATTTTCAAAGCTGCCTGCTCTAATTTAGCCATGCAGCTCATGTTTATTTTAATGGGAGTTGCATGGGGAAATTGCTGCAAAACAGTGAACATTTACCCAACTGTCTCTACCAAAGGCAAGTGAACATTAATTGAACTAAAAAGGAAAATGACTATTTAACCTTGTCCAGAGAGGATATGGGTAAATGCTCAATGTGTTTCAGACTTTATATGCCATGCCTTTAAAATCTTATTATCTTCTTTTTGCAGAATGACACTTGATAGTTGGTTTCTGGGCAACATTAGAAATCTGGTGATAATTTTTTCAGGGTTTTTTTTTTCAGATTACAAAAAAAAATAATATAACAAAAAGAAGAAAAATAAAAGAACCCTCATTCCTGTACATAATTACACATGGAATCATCTTTTTTTTAGTTATACAATCCCTAATAAAATATATATTTTGCTGATACAAAAATCCAACTGTCCTAGGCCACCACAAATGAGCTGCTTCTCAGAAACTTATTAACATCCTATCATAGGCAAAATACATTAATCTATGCAGGTTTAAAAAATGGATAGGACTACAGTATCTGAGCTAATGATTCATAAAATCATCTGCAACTATTAGTCTATAAGGATAAGTGCTGCGAGTGCTTTTATTTCACTGCTTGGTGTGGCACCATCAATTTAAAATCTATCTAGTATGATAGATTTATGTATAAAAAAGATTTCACACAAGTCCTGTCAGGATTTTGCAATTTGGATTTCTATGTGCTATTACAAGTGTCACAATATGAAATAACAATGGAAAGCATTTAAGCATGAATTCCCTTGAAAAGTTTCCCAACTCCTTATGTTAAAAGGTAGCTGCTTAATTGAGAGTCCTCTAAAAGCCTGTGAGTACTTTCCTTAATAAGAATATCATTTTTTACATGATGTTAGCTAAGTTTGCCTCTTCCAAGTGTACATGCCCACTGGAACACTCTAACAAGGTAGAAAGCTGCGAAGAGGTGGCTAATTTGCAGCTGTGGACAGATGCTATTATTAGCATACTCTGTGTTACAAAGAGGTATGGTCTTTCTATCTAGTTTTTATTTTGATATGAAGAAATGATCGTACTTTTCTGTCTTTGTTGCACTAATAAAAGTGTGAAAATATTTTGTAGATTTTAATTTACTAGAACTCATAATACTTATCTTAGGGAAACAAATGATAAACATCACCCAAATGCAAATGATTGTAGATCACATTGAAAACATTGAAGAAAAAAATTTATATAGTAGGATATTGTGTGCTTATACAGTACATAATATAGGATGAATGATAGTGTGTTTGTATCTCAGTTTCCTCAGAAGAGGTTACACTAAATAATATTGAAGTTCCCTTCTAGCATTAGTTTCTATGACTTGTTAAAACTAACTGGGAGTCATAGTCTGCCTTTTAGAGTAAGGTGACCTTCTTTCCTGAGGTAGAGTAAAGAAAGGAAGCTGGATGATTCAGGATAGTTGTAATAGAGACCCAGCCAATAACAGTTCTTTCACATGATAAATTCAATCTATGACCATTCTTTACTATGGGGTAATGATGATTACTTGTGGGGGATGTCAAGTTTCCATCTTTCTTTTTTGGTGTTGTTAGCCCTTAGATACCAGCCTGGGTTACTAGTAGTAGAACATGAAGACCTAAGATATTTGAAGAAAGTGACCTAATTGACTTACGGAGTACCAGATGAATTTTCAGGTTGGTGGCCACATCAAATTGTTAGCATTTCTTGAACCCATTACATGAACTATTGCAGTTCATTATGACAAATAAGTGATACGCTCTGGAACACTCATCACAGATTTAGTTCTAAAAGGAACTTTAGACACCATCTACTACAACCACTTCACTTTACAGATGAGGAAACTGATGCTCAGTAGTTGCATGCCTGCCATAGGTCAGAGAGCTAATAAGTAGAAGAGATAAAATGTGAATTGAGGTCCTCTGAAACCAAATCCAGCACACTTTCTATAGTATCATATTATTCATAACAGTTTGAAGGTTGATTGACCTTAAATTAACTCTAAGAATAATCGATGAATAATTTTATTTTTCTTCTAAATAGCCACATTTGTCGATGATCAAATTCCAGAACTCCCCCCTTTCCTCATCCAGATACAGAACTAAACAGAATTGAACTATTTGACTCTAAACTCCATGAGGGCCAGGGTTACATATCTAACATCATATCTAATACAATGTTTCCAACATAATAGATTCTCAAATATTTACTGAACTAATAAATATTAGTGCCATAGATTAACGAGACTCACAAGTCATTTATTCAAACTGCTCTATTGAGAACAGATTTCACATACTCTGAACTGTAATTCTCTAGCTGACTTCACTGACATGACTTTTTTTCTCAACTGTTGACTTGCTTTTTCAGTTTTAAAGTGATTGCTTCTTACCATTTCCTCCCCAGAGCAATAAATTAGTGACTATGCAGTACAATGACAGCTTTGATTTATGTTGCCACAATTTACATTTTCTTTTTCCCTCAGACTCATGAAATTACCTATATACCAAGTTCTCAATATTTTCACTGTGCTTTCTTTAATGCCAGAGCAGTAATTAGGGTGTGAAACCCCAGGCTTTGCCACAGGGTATAGAAATGTAGAAGGCTCCTTCAGAAAGTAGAGATAAATGAACACCTGGTTAGCATGAATAATTGTTTAAGCTCCTCCCCAGACCAGACATACCCTGTTTGCTCTTCTGGAAGCAGTCATGTTGTCTCTAGTTGTCCACCCAAAGTAGGCAGTATTCTAGGGAGTCTATTTAGTATGGACCATTGTCATGGATTCTTCTTCCTTCTCACTGAGACCCAAGGTTTTTTGTTGTTTTTTCCTCTGAAGGTGCGTCCTCACCCCTACCTGTCCAGCCATACCCTCATTAAAACTTGGTGGAGTTTTTTTTTTTTTGATCACTGGATGCATGTCTTTAGTTTGATTAAACTCATCACACCACCCACAGAGTTTAATTCAGTGCATGCTATATTCTTTCCACCCTAACCTCAGTATACCTTACCTAAGTGCACCTAAGTGTAAGGAACCTAGTTCCCTGAGGTCAAAAGCTTATTTCCTTTTTATCTTGGTACACTTAAGCATTTTGTCCTGTGTCATTAGGCTAAGATAATTTATTTAGGGTGCTGGGCTTGGAATTAGAAAGCCATAAGATCTAATTCTGCCTTGGATACATTAAAAATTGTATGACCCTGGGTAGTAATCTTCTGTAATCTCAGTTTACTAGTCTGTAAAATGGGAAGGGTAATCCCATTTACATCAACATAAAAGTACTAGCAATGATGTTGATGATGATAATGATGAAGATGAAGAAGAAAAGACTGCTGAATTGAGACAGTATGAGAAATATGGAAACTAATCACCTTGAAATATAAAAGAAAGAAGAATTCAAAGTATGAATGAGTGGGAATAGCTACAATAAGTTTCTTTTTATTTGTCTTATTTAATGTAGGTCATTTGACTTAAGGATACAAAATTTGGCCTAGTAAAATATATTTTCCAAATGATGAGTTCACCAGTACTACACTGTCAAGCAAATCTCAGATGATAGGATCACAAATTTAGAGCTAGAAGGCACTTAGAGGACATTTTGTCTAAAACCTTCATTTTACGGGTGAGATACTGTGGCTTGGATTTACCAAAGTCATTTGCCAAAATTCACAGACTGAATTAAGTGTTTACAAGAAGGATTTAAATTCAGGTCTTCCAAATCAAGAACCATATCCACTGTACCATGCCACCCCAAATGTGTGCTGCTACTTAACATGAGGACTGGGATTTTAGGATGCCTCAAGGGACCGCGCTGTGTCAATTGATGCAGTTTGTTTCCTTAACTTATAAGGCAAAGAAAATAGAGATAGCAAAATGAATATCATATTTTGAAGTAAAATTATAGTATCTGCCTCTAATTTTTTGTACTTTAAGTATAACTGCATAGATAGGAAAAAGTTTTAATGAATTATAGTTAAATTATTGGAAAATTGCAAAAATTTATAGTCTGTAACTGCTAGTGGGTTTATGGATTTTTGCTATGTGACCGTAATTGAACAACAGTTATCCTTTTAGCAGGTACTTTTATAATAATTATAATGATCAGAAAGTTTTATGTGGGTAACTATATTCAGGTACTTCCAGAGCCAGAACAAGTTCACAGAGATTTGCCTAGAAATAACTCTAGAAAATAGTGGAAGCCATAGCTCATTCTATAGCTACGGAGAAGTTAAATGTGATGGGGTCTGTTCTCTTGCCAGTTGAGGCTTTCAAGGTCTTCTTTTTATATTGGCACCATGCATAATACATGAATGGGACAGGAGGCCCTTGTGGTTTTCAAATGAACTGCCTGAGTTCACATTATTTAATGCAGGCCAAGTTACTTTAAGAAAGAATTCACTGATAGTTATGTTACTCATGTCATGATAAATGAAAGTGAACTCTGAATGAATATGATCCCCTCTTTATTGATTAAATTATGGTGAGTGGAATGCTACAATTCATTCATTTTTTATAAAGCACTTTGTTAAAAATAATTTATCAACCTCACGAGCTCATCATTCCAGGATGTGGAGGCTAATTTCATTTCTATTGTTACCTGACTTTCTCAGACCTCTTGGCTTTGACTTTGACAAAAAATTGCCCAAGTATAAATCCTCAGAGCAAAAGAAGAATCCCATGAGAGTTGTCAGTGGCTAACTCTCTTTCCATCCTTTTTTTTTTCTCATGAAAGGGAATAGTTGTTTATAGCAGTGAAACAAATAGAATGATCCGTGATGACTAAGTAACTGAAATTGGCACCTTTGACTTTACTTTGTTAAAGCCAGGGAAAAATTCATTACTGAGATGGATTGTAGTTTCATTTTTTTCTCTCTAATTCTTGTGGAGAAAATTGAATGAAGACATTTAACAATGAACATTTCTTGTGGTTAAAAAAATTAAAGGATATTTGTCTTGCTCTCTTATATTTTGAATTGTAGCTAGTCTTTGTAAAAAGGAGACTTCTTGGATCCTTTCTACATCATTGTAATCTAACAACTGTAGTCATTTTAATATTCATCTTCATGTAAAGACAATTATGAGAAAGAAATGCTCATCAAATCATTTTGGAAAACAGTGTCCATCTATGTGGGCTTTAAACTTTTTGCAACAAACCATTTGTTATATTCTTGGCAAGGTTAGTAGGTATTGACTTTTTGTATATTAGGCTGTTAGAAGCTAATAGCACACTAAAAATCTCTTTCATGTATAAATTAATTGCACTCTTATGCAATTCACATCAGCATACCTGACTTTACATTTTGAAGCTTTTAAAAGTTTCATAAGGAATTGATGCATCTTCTCATTTATTGCACACACCACTTCAATTATGCCTTTCTGTAACCTAGAAGCAGCAAAAGGCTGCTGTTTCTGGCTGTGAGCCACTGTCAATATGCAGTCATTTGGCAGAAAAATGAAAAGTTTCTTCTCAACTAGAATTTCATTGAAAAGCTTTCTTTTTAAAAAAGTTAACAATTTTTTTCTAATTGAGATAAATTAAGAGGAAGTGGTTATTGGTGATACAGATGTGTTTTTCAGAGAGACTACCACAAACTTCTGGAATGGCTCAAACTCCATAGATTTCTAATGTCACAGATAGTCTTCTAATCCTACCTTTAAAAGTACCTAATCTTTGTACCAATGCAACTGTGACTGATAAAAATGCCTTGCAACACTTCCATGTAATCCCAAGAAATGTGTGCTTTAGATGAAGAAATCATTAAGGACTGTTTATTTAAAGAAAACTAGAATTATGCATTGGTGTGAGATGCTGGCCAGATCATTTAACCTTCCAGCTTCCCAGACAACTCCCTAAAATTAAGTGGTATTGGGAGGTGGCAACAACATTTCAAACCCAGTTGTCCCTAAGTGAAATCACAGATCTGTTCTCAGCTTCCTCCACCCCCACTCCTCTACCAAGAACATGAGATTAAGAATCCAAAGGACTGAGTTTTAATCATACTTCTTCTATAATTATCTTCAACTCACTTTCCTGATCTGTGAAATGAAAGGGTTAGGTGAGATAACACCAAAAGTGCCTAACTCCAGTAATTTTTGATTTCATCATTTTTGCTTCCTATGTTTGATTTTTTTTCTAGTCTTCATCCTGTGCTATAAATATATACCATATTTTAAAGATCCATGACTTCATGGGGTAGAACTCCTCCCTCCCTTGGTACAAATCACACCTCAACAATTCTTAAAGAATTACTGTGACTGAAACATCCCTTGCCCAACCTCCCTTAATATAGTCAGACTGATCCTTGGAGGAAAAACTACATGTCATCCATCATCAAACGTTTAAAAATCAGAATGTAAGTAGTCAGGATGGTGCCTTTGAAAATTAGATGATTTGAAATTGAAGTGGAAATTATGGATTTCATCTTTTGGATTTTAAAATATCTTATTTATCCTATGTTCAGTTTATAACTAGGAATAAAAGTTACTTTTCTTGCTCATAGAAGAGAGCATTTGTAGACTGTTAAATCATACATAGTCAAATTTGTGCAGTTAGACGGCACAATGGATAGATCACTGGGTTTAAAAAATAGGAAGACCTGAGTTCAAATCTGGCCTCATATGCTTATTAGCTGTGTGACCCTGGTCGAGTTACTTAATGCTCTTTGCCTCAGATACCTCATTTTTAAAATGAGTTGGAGAAAGAAATGACAAACCACTCTAGTATCTTTGCCAAGGAAACCCCAAATGCAGCCAGGAAGAGTCAGACATAACTGAAATGATTGAAAAACAAGTCAAAATTGGACAGAATATTATTATTCTCTTTAAAATTAAGAATGGGAGGTCAAAATGCTGCCTGATAGGATGAGAAAATAACAGAATTCTACATTAATAAGTATATGGATAGGTACAGTAGAAATAATCTTGCTTATGCATTTCAATCATTGTCTACTTGATATGATAGATAATCTACATTATAACAAACTGTTTTTATATATTTGTCATTGTCCTCCAGTAGATTACAAGCACTTTTAGGTCACAGATCATGCCATTTTCCATCTTTGTGTTTCCAGCCCCTAACACAGTACTTAGTTAACATATCATAATTACTTCATGGATACTGACTATTTCGAACTGAATTGAATCTTTTATTCCTGCTTAGTTAAAAGAAATGAGGAGCTATAAAAATGGACCACAGTACTCTGTATATTTAGCACATTTTCCACCACAGGGAAATAACACTTATTTTCACCCTTTCCCATCTTTTAACTTTTTTCCTAGTCTTCATCCTGTTTTCTTGTCTTTATACTGAGAAAGATCAAATCTAAGGATACAGGACAATACAGAGGGGGCAGAGCCAAGATGGTGGCTGGAAAACAGGGACTAGCATGAGCTCCTTGCTAAGTCCCTCCAAAAACCTATAAAAAATGGCTCTGAACCAATTCTAGAAATGCAGAACTCACAAAATAGCAGAGGGAAGCAGGGCTCTAGCCCAGGACAGCCTGGGTTGTTGTTGGGTGAGGTCTTTTGCACACTGAGCTTAGAGCAGAGCAGAGCAGAATGGAGCCCAGCATGGGCCGCACAGACAAATCAGACCAGGAGCCAGGCAGAGCATGTTCTAGTGCCCTGAATCAGTGAGCTGTGGCAGTTGCCAAACTTCTCAACCCACTAACACCAAAGACAACAGAGAAGAACTGCAGAACCCACAAAATAGCAGAAGGAAGCAGGGCTTTAGCCAAGGACAGCCTGGATGGTCTCCAGGTAAGGTCTATCCCACAGGGAACTGGGAGCAGAGTGGAGCTGAGCAAAACAGAGCCCAGCGTGGGTGGCGTGGACCAACCAGACCAGGAGCCGGGCAGAGCGTGCCCTAGCGCCCTGAATCAGTGAGCTGCAGCAGTTACCAGACTTCTCAACCAACAAACACCAAAGACAACAGAGAAGGTTAGTGGGAAAAGCTACTGGGGACAGGGGGATAGAGTTTGCAGCTCAGCAACCACCCCAGGGGCAGTGGAGGTGGGGCATCTATAGAACTACAGCTGCAGTTGCTTCTGGCCACAGGCCCACCTGGTGGGAGGAATAAAGTGGCAGATCAGAGCAGGAGTGCAGAGCCTGCTGAAGATCTAAGTCCAGTCAGGGTTGGGAGTTCTTGGGGAAGGAGGAGTGTTGGTGTGGCAGAGCTAGCTCATCCCCCCAATCTTGGAACATAGAACTCTTTACTCTTCAAGCAGTCATACCCCACTGAAAAACTCAAGGGTCAAGTAAGTTGGCTGGGAACATGGCCAGGCAGCGAAAATGCACCCAGATTCAGTCTCAGATTTTGGAATCTTTCTTTGGTGACAAAGAAGACCAAAACCAAGAGGTTACAACAAAAGCCTCCAAGAAAAACATGAGCTGGCCTCAGGACATGGAAGAGCTCAAAAAGGATTTGGAAAAGCAAGTTAGAGAAGTAGAGGAAAAATTGGGAAGAGAAATGAGAAGGATGCAAGAAAACCAGGAAAAACAAGTCAATGACTTGCTAA
>JAQQSZ010015183.1:0-11339 GCA_028646595.1 Phalanger gymnotis
AGGTTGGTAACCTCAGTCTTATTTTGGACTCACTTTCCCTAACACTTTCACTACCCAATCAGTTTTGAAATCTTACTGTTTCTGCCTCCACAATATCTTTCCCAGCTCACCCCTTCTCACATAGCTGCCACTTCAGCTCAAACACTCATCATCACTCCTCTAGAACATTGCAATCACTTTCTAATTGGTCTCCCTATCTGGTCTCTCCACCCTCCAATCTATCCTTCACCCAGCTGCCAAACCTTTCTGTCACGGAAAAAGCACTGGATTTCAAGTCAGAAGATATGTGATTTTCATTAAGCACCAGTATGACCACATCATTCTCTTACTCAAAAAACTCCACAGGTTCCCTATTTCCTCTATGGTCAAATTTAAACTTTTCTCTCTGTTTGCTTTTTAAAGCTCTTTATGACCTGGCCTCCACTTGTCTCCCCAGCCTCAGTATACATTACACTCTTTCCCATACTGGTCTATCTCGTCTGTTTATTCTTTCTGTTACTCACATGCTACACTCCATCTCCCATTTCTCTGACTTAGCATTGACTACATTCCCCATACCTAGAATGGTCTCCATTCTCACATCCATCTCATAGACTGCCTCTCTTTCTTTAAGGTGCCACTGAGGCACCACCTTTTATAGAGATCTTTTCCTGTTCCTTCTATTTGTCAATGCCCTGCCTCCCAAAATACTTTGTATTTATTCTTTATATACACATATACATACATATATGCATATATATGTATGTACATGTTATTTCTCCTAATAAAGAATAAGCTCTGGAAGAGTAGAAATTTTCATTTTTTATTCTTTTTTTGGGTACTTTATAAGTCCAACCTCTAGATAGTACCTAGAAGATAGTATGTACTTAATAAACTCTAGTCAATCAACTGAATGAATTTGATCCTGGTATAGCATGGTTTCCAGACCTCTTCTCAACTTGGTCACCCTCCCCTGCCTTGGTCAGGCCACATCTCATGCATTATATTCATTTCTGAGCACCACATTTTAAGGACAGTAACCATTGGGATTTATCCAGAGAACGTTGATCTGCAGAGTGTGAGGACTTACATTTTGTCATATAAATATTGGTTGAAGGAATGGGAATGTTTAGCCTGGTACAGAGAAGACTTCAGAGGCTATTCATTCAGGAAGACAAGAACAGTGCCTTCAAGGGTATGAAGAGCTGTTTTCGTGGGAGAAGGATTAGACTTCCTCCATGTGGCTCAAGAGATCAGAATAAAAACAAAAGGTGCTCGTTAAATTGGGGCCAATTTCAGTTCAGCGCAAAGAGGAACGTCCTAGCAATTCCAACTCATCAGGAATGGAAGAGACTTCATTGTTAGTGAGTTCTACATCCTCAATGCATTCAAGTAGATGCTGAACCAATGTCCAGGCTATTTTTGTATATCTTGCATTTTAGAGAGATGTATTTTATACACACCCTTAGATATATACATATAAAAAGTAAGCTCCCTGAAGTCATTTTTGCCTTGGTGTTCCCAGTGCCCATCATCCTACCTGGTACATAATAGGTGTTTAATAAATGCTTATTGATTAATCAATTGACATTTTAGAAGAGATTCATACTTTAGATGAAGGGTTGAACCAGGGGACCTTTGAGGTACCTTTCAATCTTTAATATTCCCTGATTTTAAGTGTGAGGTCTTCAGCAAGTCACGTAACCTTATGGAATCTTGTTTTCCACATCTGTACAATGAGGACACTATACAACTTGCCACTGCCTCTATCACAGGGCTCTTGTGAAGATCAAAAGAAGCGTTGGATGCATGTCCCAATATGAGACACAAGCAGGATGACTGTGATGACGCTGACTGTGATTCTCTATCCCTTCATTCATCGTCAGCCTGCCCACCCCAGTCCCCTGCCAGGCCACCACATCTTATACAAGAGAAGAGTACTGGCCCATGGCTCTTGACAGACTCAGATACTGGCTGTGTGACTGAGAGTAAATGCCTCAGAATCAGAGACTCATTTTCCCAATCTGTTAATGGGAAATCATAAAATCCTCACTTTCTATTCCCCTAGGTGGCTATGGAGAAAGTGCTTGACCAGATCACAGCATCACAAGACATCTACAACAGAAGGGTCTTCAGAGGCTATTTAGTCCAACCCAACCAGAACAAGAATCCCATCTACTTTACACTTAACAGGTGGCCTGTAAGCCTTTGCTTGTAGTGAAAGGGAATTCTCTACCTCCCAAGGAAGCCCATTGCACTTTTATATAGCTGTAATTATAAGGAAAATTTTCTCTACCTCAAACCCAAATTTGTCTCTTTGCAACTTCTACTCATGGTTCCAAGTTCTGTCATTTGGGGGTGGGGGGATTTGGGAACCTTAAAATGGAAAGAAATGTGAGCCATTATATCTTCTTTATCAAATTGATGGTCCAATATTGCTAATATGAAGTGTCCCTCTGGCACTTTTGGGTGTCATAGGATCATAGGATCATGCACAATTCCCTGGTATTTACAACCCAGGGATCATTCTGTTCGGTGATCTTCTGCTTATTAATATCAAGCAAGATGTAAATCAGGGAGACCTAAGCTCTCCAAAGGTGTTCACCTCTGTCATAGGGAGATGACCTGTGCAAAATCCGGACGGAAGGAGAATTTCCTATTTTAATGATTTTCCACACATTCTTCTTCACAGACAACAACATAATTCACAAGTACTCAGAGTCCTAGAATACACTAGGGCATCCTTGATGAGATTCATAGTTAGAGACTATAGTAGTGACCCACACAGAAAAATAAGTCAGAGACTATACTGGCAATCCACACAGAAAAATCAAGTGGATGAATAATGCATATTATATTATCATCCAGATTATGACAGAGAGTTGGATGGCCAGCCCATTAATTTCTTCTTTCAATGCATATGGCTTGGAAAGGTATGGAAGATGGACAATGAATTGAACCTTGAATTAAATGGGAAGAATAGAATTAGATGGATTGCATTTAAAAAATCGTACAGTATTTTCGACAATTACTATCTGTTCCCCGCATGAAAACCTTTGATAATGACACATAGCTATGAACTTTAGCATAGCATCTTGGCACATAGTAGGCATTTCATAAATACTTATCCTATCCCCACCTTTTCAGAGAATCAGGAGCACAATTGGTTCAGAGGGCTATGGAAACATGTGCAGTGGGTGTAAATAGTCAGCAACCTAGTACCAATAATTACTTGTGTGCAAGACAGGGCCAAGGAAAGTGCTGTCAATATCAAATAGAAAGGGGAATAACTAAATCATAAAAGATCCCTGCAGGTCACATGACTTTAAAACTACATATTAAAAATAACAATTTTTAAAAGTGCATATTAACATAATTTATGTTCTATTGTGTTTTATTTTGTTAAATGTTTCCCAATTACATTTTAATCTGGTTCAGCTGTGCTGGGAGTGTTGCCAGACAGCTCATGAGGACAAGGATTATGTAAGTTCTGTCTTTGTATTCTCAGCACCTAATACCGTTCCAGGAACATAGTAGGTGCTGAAAAAATTCCTTTTGCTCACTATTGCTTGAAGGAATCATTAAGGAAAGGCTACGCTGGTGTCCACAAATTATCTTCCAGACCAGAGAAATGCCCTCAGTACTTTAGGTAGATGCTTTATAGGGGATTTATCAAATCCATAAGAATTTCAAAGAATTGAAAGGGACAACGGATTATGATTTACAAAGACATGAGAGGTGCCCACAGGAATGAGATCATGCGTCCAGGGAAATATTGACATCACTACATGCCCAAAGTGGTATGGCAGAAAGTACACTAAACTGCAAGTTAGGACACCTGGGTTCTAGTGACAGATCTCCCACTCACCCTTAAGCACATGACTGTCTCTCTTTGAAATCTGGTCTCTTCTATAAATTTGGGAGAATCAATCACCATCAAGAGGCAGCTTGGGGATCGCAGATAGACACACGGCCTCAGAGCCAAGAGGATCTAGAATCAAGTCTTGTCACTGACAAAAACTGACTATGTGGGGCAGCTAGGTGGCGCAGTGAGTAGAGCACTGGCCCTGGAGTCAGGAGGACCTCAGTTCAAATCTGGTCTCAGACACTTGACACACTTACTAGCTATGTGACCTTGGGCAAGTCACTTAACCCCAATTGCCCTACCAAAAACCAAAAAAAAAAAAAACCTGGCTGTGTGATCCTGGGTAAGCCATGCAATTTCTCATTGCTTCCTTACCGCAACTGTTTAAAGAGTGGGCAATGATCTGCATTGTAAGGTGGAGGTTCCTCACTGGGAATTCCCTATATCAGTGAAATAACAGACCATCCCTGTCTCTTACCAATTGATGCAATTAATGTAAACTCAACTTTAAAAGGGGGTAGATAATGATGAGAACAAAATATACAGGCTATTACACTTCTTTGCCTAATTTTTCCTTTGCTTTCAATAATAATTTTTCTAACAAATTTTTTTTCTGGGGATTTCCTAGCAATGAACAACAATGTTGTAGGGTCTGGATCTGGGAGAATATACATCATCCCTGATGCAACAGAGAGAATGGTGGGTCTGGAGTCAGGAAGTCCTGGGTTCATATCTGGCTTCGGATACTTACTAGCTGAGTGACCCAAGTGGCCAAGTGACTTAATTGCTATCTACCTTAGCTTCCTCCTCTGTAAAATTAGGAATAATAGTACCTACCTCTCAAGGTTGTTGTAAGGATAAAAATGGGATCATGTTTGTAATGTGCTTTGAAAATCTGAAGTATGGTGGAAATGCTCGATATTATTATTATTATTTATTATTATACTGTTACTATTAAGTAATGAGACTGGATTTTGAATATGGCTTAAGAAAATTAGTCTTGTTTCTCACCACCACCACCATCACCACCATTAGCAATAATACTGCTAGTTCTCCATGGGCATATAGGGTTTTTTTTTCAGTCATGTCCAACTCTTTGTAACCCCATGGACCATAGCATCCCAGTACCATCCATGGGATTTTCTTGGCAAAGATACTGGCATGGTTTGCCATTTCCTTCTTCAGCTCATTTTATGGATGGAGAAATTGAGGTAAACAGGGTTAAGTGACTTACACAACTATTAAGTGTCTGAGGCCAAATTTGAACTCAGGTCTTCCTGACTCCAGGTCCAGGACTCTCTATCTATTGAGCCACCTAGCTGCCTCTACAGCCGTTCTATCACTCTACAAGTAAAATTCTGCTGTGTTTAGAGCACTGTGCTAGATATTAGGGGAGATGAAGAGTTTAGATAAGACATATTGCCTGCCTTCATGGAGCTTCTAGTCCTAGTAGGGCTTTAAGACACAAAACATAGATAACGCTAATATACAATAACACAGCACTGATAGATGCAAGTGAAACTATATGAAGTCCACAGGGCAAAGGTGTCACTTATTAGGGAGGACTAAGAAAGATTCTCTGAAGGGGATCCCATTTGGGTTGGGCTTTAGAGGACGAAGAAGAATTCAGCAAGTCAAGAGTGAGAAGATGTGGCGTTCCACAAATAGGCAATAGAGAAAGCAAAGGCCTCAAGCCATGAGATCAAAGAATGTTTAGGGGCATGAATTGGCCAAAGTGTAGAGTGCATGAAGAAGATTCACATGAGATGAGCCTGCAAAGGTCGGGTGGTATCAGATTGTAGGGGGCTGGAAGACCAGGCAGAGGAGTATGAACTTCACTTGGGATACTATATAGAACAACCAAAGAGTTTTCAGCAGAGAAGTGATATGATCATATATACGAATAAGGACAGGACAGTCATAGGAAAAACCAATTGGAGAGGGCAGAGAGTGTAGGCAGAAAGGCCTGTTCAGAAGTCATAATCTGGAGATTATGGAAACTGGGGTGGTAATGATATGAACAAAGAAGAAGGAGTGGAACTGGGGCAGCTAGGTGGCACAGTGAGTAGAGTACCTGCCCTGGAGTCAGGAGGACCTGAGTTCAAATCCGACCTCGGAAACTTGACACATGTGCTAGCCGTGTGACCTTGGGCAAGTCACTTAACCCCAATTGCCCTGCCGTCCCAAAAAAATTAAGAAAGAGTGGAACCAATTCCTTCTAATTTAATGAGCATTTATGAAGCACCTACTATATGCAAAGCACTGTGCTAAGCCTTGGGTATACTAAGATAAATTAGATAATAGTTCCTGCTCCCAAACAGCTTACATTCTACTGCAGTCAATGATTCTTTGCTATTCAGTCACACTTTATACTTTCCAAAACATTTAGCTATCCAATGCCTCTGCTGTGTTCTCAATGGCCCAATGAGATCAGTACTCTGAGTACTATCATACCCACTTTATAGATGGAGAAACTGACACACAGCAAAGTAACTTGCTAAAAAAAAGTCACACAGTGTGTTAGTACTGTGTTAGTCTTGTATGCTTTGTGGCAACTAGAAGAGTTTGTCATCATCATCATCATCATCATTTCTCCATATACATATATATGTGTATGTATGTGCATACACACACATATATATATATATATATATATATGTATGTGTGTATCTATGTACACATACACATATTTCTCCAGAGCCTAACAAGATAACATACTCCAACATCTATTTGCCCCTTCTCCTCCCCTCCCCCACCTTTTAAAAACCATTAATAAGGACATACTGAGAGTAGGCAGCATGATGTAATGAAGCACAGGATTTGGAGTCAAAGGAGACTTGGATTCTAATAATGGCTCTATCATTTGTTGCATAATCCTGAGCAAGTCTTTTGCCCTACAGGTCTCAGTTTCCACATCTGTAAAATGAGGGAGTTAGAGTACATGATCTCTGAGGTCCCTTCCATATCTTAAAGCTATGACCCTATGCTCCTATGAAGTCACTTCCCACAGACAGCTGGGTGAGGCAGTGGATAGAGCACTTGTCCTGTGATCAAGAAGACCTGAGTTCAAATGTGACCTGGGGATTTACTAGGTATGGGACTCTGGGAAAACCATTGAACCTCAATTGGTTTCCTTAATGATAAAATGGTGACAGTAATAGCATCTACCTCCAGAGTCATCATGAGGATCAAGTGAGATATTTGTAAAGAACTTAGCCTGATGCCTAGCACACAGTAGGCACCTGATAAATGATCTTTTTCTTCCCTCTTTCCTTCCCTTTTGGACCTCAGTTTCTTCCTGTAAAATGAGGAAGTTGCCCTAGACAATTCTTTCCAGTTTCACTTTCTGTATGTCAAGCCTAGAACTCGGATCTCCTGATTCTCATTTCAATATGTTTCCTACAACGCCATGGTCCCTTTGGTTATCAAATATCAATATATTTGGGTCTTGAATTAGTTAAACTACAGAGGCAAAAGCTCCTCCTGCTGCCGGGAATTCCTCCGGCTTCTGTTTCTCCTTCAGCTTGCTGGTCTACATTCTTCTTCAGGTTCTCCCCAGAGCACCGAGGGCTTCTTTTGAAGTCCGTGCTTGAAATCTGAGGAGGCCTGACCCACCTTTCAGCTGCCAATTCAGCGGGTCCCCATGCTGACAACGATTTGCCGGCTCTTAGCTCCTGGGCAGAGACAGGATTCCCTCCACTGTAACTCATCTTCCTTCCACCCTCCAGAGTTTCCTGACAGAAGGATTTCAAAAGGGCCAATTTGGAAATGTTTCCAATACACATAAGTCACTTCTTCAACATGTTACCTCTTCAAGGATCTCTGGTAGAATTCTAGGCGATTGTTGTGCAAAGCGGATGTTGGAACTCAATGTTCTGTCCCTCTTGTCTGGAAGTCTCTCCCTGGACATCTCAGCTTCCTGACCTCCCTGGCTTCCTTCAAGTCTTCTTCAAGAAGTCAACCAACCTTCCCCCCCAACCACTACTGCTACTGCCTTCCCTTTGAGACTGTCTCCCGTTTACCCAATAGATTTGTCCATAGTTGTTGACATGTTGCCTTCCATATTAGAATGTGAGCTCCTTGAAGGAAGAGACTTTTCATCTTTCTATATCCCCAGTGCATGGCATAGAGCCTGGCACACAGTAGGCGTTTTAAAAAGTCTTGTTGACTGAGTTAAAAGGGAACTCAGAACATAGAATGTCAGAGCTGAAGGTGATCTTAGGGCAAAGATTGGAGATAGTCACTGCTAGATCTTAGAGGGTCAGAATTCAAAGAGTCTGTAGAGACTATAACATTGACTGAGGAGTAATGGGATTTAGGAACATAAAACATAAAACATTAGAGCTATAGAATCCCTCAGATTACAGAATATCATTGTTGTTCCTCCTTCACTTGTGAAGACCAATGGCATCATGATGTCAGGGTAAAACAGTGGATGATGGATGATGTCTTGACTTGCTCCTGAATTGGATTTAAGTGAGGCAGAGCTGCACAAAGTCGTCAGCCTCACTAGCTCTTCCAGAGTCATTGAAGTCCAGTGGCAGGACAAAAGTCCCTGGAATGCAGTGGATGACCTTGGCATCTCCAATGACTGACCAAGCTCTTGGCACTCCACAGTGTTTATTTCAACCACCTTCATGGCTGTTGGAACAAATTGTTCTCACCTGCCCATTCCATGGAGCAGGTAGTCTTTGCATGCTTGGGCTAGACATCTCCCTAACTCACTGATGGGTTTAAGCCCTGTCAGTTACCTTCAACCTGGTTTAGCCTGCCTGCTGAGATGGTCTTATAGAAGTGTGGCCACAAACACACTACAGCTTCTTAGAGGGCACAGGTGAGAAGGTAGAAGAAGGTAGAGGTAGAAGGGAGGTTTTATAGAATGTCAAAGCTGGAAGGTCTCCTAGAAACCATTTAAGCCAAATTCCTTATTTTACAAATATTAAAGCTGATATCTGGAGAGGTTTTAGGAGCATAGATTTAGCTTTGAATGAGACCTTAGAAATCATCATGTTCAATGCCTTCTCTTTGTACATGAGAAAACTGAGTCACAGAGAGTTTAAATGACTTGCCTAAGGTCAAACAGGTTGTAGGTGACAAAAGCAGAATTTGAACCCAGGTCCTCTGACTCCAAATCCCAGTGTTATTTCTATGGAACCATGTTGTCTCTCACTTGCCTAAAGTCACAAATCAAATATGTGAAAGAAACAAGATGAAAACTGGGGTTAAGCATCATCAATTCCATCTAAGACATCACATTCAGGAGTCACTAAGTATTAAGGCAATTAAGTGCTTTTGATACCCTTGAAACATAACCTCAACCACATCCTCATCATAACTTATAAGGCTGACCCTTGAAGCAGGAGAATGGACCACAACAGAGGCATTCTACACGTGCCCCACAGTCCATGGCAACACTTCTGAGTGGGACCAAGCCAGATGAAAATATAATTATGGAATATCTAATAAAATAAATAAAAATATAGCAAAACATAGACAATGTTAATCTATGGTTTTCTAAGTCAATATGCAACTTTCAGGGATCTTTGAGCATGCTTAATGACTCCACTTCTTTTTGAGATCAATACCATTGAACTAGAAGACCTCTGGAGATCTCTTCTAATTCTAGCATGAAAAATAAGGCATTGGAAGTCCAGCATTCTAGACACCTAGAACATATAAGAGGAAAACCTGACTCACATTTAGTACCCCTTCACTCTGCACCCCTTCCACCTGGGACCTGCCTTCTTTGGGACCTGCGACAAATCCCATTGTTCAGACCTGCATTTTCCAGCTCTTCCTTCAAAATTAACTTTCATCCCTTTTGGGTGTCACTAGTCACTGGCTTGTTAATCTCCAGTAAATTAACTCATGGTAAAAATGCTAATGACCAAGTGTAATATTAGAGTATTTGTTTCTTAAAGGAAGCGATAAATGGTGCAGAAGATAGAGCAAAGGCTTGGAATCAGGAAGATTCATCTTCACGAGTTGGAATCCAGCTTCGGACACTTACTAACTGTGTGACCCTGGACAAATAATCTATCCCTCCTTGCCTCAGTTTCCTCATCTTTAAAATGAGTGGAGAAGTAAGTAGCAAACCACTCCAGTATCTTTGCCATGAAAATCCCAAATGGGGTCATGAGGAGTTAGACGTGACTGAAATGACTCAACATCAAGATCTACCTGACTTCCATTTTAGGGTAGCTACGTGGCAAAGACTTCTTACCTGTGTGACCCTAGGCAAATCATTTAACCTTGTTCGCCTCAGTTTCTTCATTTGTAAAATGAGCTGCAGAAAAAAATGGCAAACCACTCCAGTATCTTTGCCACAAAAACCCCAAATGGGTCACAGAGAGTCAGATACAACTGAAACAACCCAACAACAGCATGTATACTTTTGCTTCTGTCGTCTCCACTGATTGAAGGTAAGCTCCTTGAGAACAAGGAATGTTTTATTTTTGTCTTTATATCTCCATTGCCTAGCAAAATGCCTGGCACATAATAGGTGCTTATTAAATGTTTACTGGGGATATCGGCATTAACTAGCCATGGGACACTGAGCAAGTAACAATAGCTAACATTTATGCAGCATCTACTATGTGCCAAGTACTGTGCTAAGCATTTTGCAAATGTTATCTGATTTTATCTTCACCCAACCCTTATTATCCACTTTTTATAGATGGGGAAACTGAGGCAAACAGAAGTTAAATGACTTGGCCAGGGTCACACAGCTAGTAAGTGTTTAAGGTCAAATTTGAACTCAGGTTTTCTTGACTCCAAGCCTCCAAGTCATCTCCACAACCAGGCCCTTAATTTTCTCTCCTGTAAAATGAATATAGTGGACTCCAGCTATCTTAGGTGCTTTGTTCTAAGGTAGTTTCTAGATATAGCATTCTATCTTTTAAGTACTAAGGTCCCTCTATCTCTGACATTCTACATATTATGTCTCTATTTTGGAGATAGGCCCAAGTTGGTCATGCTTCCTTCATTATTGAAGATCAAAAGAGATAATGTTTATGAAACACTTATCATGGTACCTGACACACAGTAAGTACTCAATAAATTCTTTTTCCCTTCCTCTTCCCTTCCCCCTCCAAGATGTGTTTTTAACTCTTTCCAGACCTCATCACCGTAACTCAGCTGCTTTCCATCCTGGAACAACCCTCGGACATTCCAGCCCCCTTCTCCTGTTGGTGAATTCTTTCTAGAGCCTTCATTTAAAGGATGGGCCCAGTCTGACCATGCTTCCTTCCCCTTCTGCTGTGTTTTTCTCTCCATGGACTTCGCCACCACAGTCATACCCCATGACCACTTTTTATGTGTTATCTTTCCCCATTCAAATGTTAGCTCTTTGAGGGGAGGGACTGTCTTTAATTTTTTTGCTTCTATTTGTAACCCCAGCACTTGTCACAGTGCCCAAAACACAGAAACCACCTAATAACTGTTTATTGCCTGCCTGCCTGTGTTGTGACATTCTAAGAGTTTGGGATTCCATGAA
>JAQQSZ010015184.1:0-11339 GCA_028646595.1 Phalanger gymnotis
TACTAGTTCTTCTTGCTTTCCCTATCCTATTATCAAAGAACAGAGTAAATGAAAATTGGGGAGAAAGTAATCACCAGGGTGTCAAAGCTTTTTGAAAAGAAGGGCACTGAGATGTGAAGATTTCAATTTACATTGGATGATGTGTCCAACATGATTTTGAGGAAATTACTGTTGTTAAAACTTGGTCCCTGCTTCTTTACTGTACAGCACATCTGAACAGATGGGGAATCATCTAAATGTGATTAGAGGCTGTTCCTCAACATAGTCTGCATTAAGAATATTCTTTTATAGAATTCCACACATGAGCCAGGTAGATTGCAAGTATCTGTGGGAAATCTTCAACAGTGGAGGGGCCAAAGGGTCATCTAAGAATAATGGAATAATGAAAGCTCCACCAGTATCCTCATATTGTCAGGATAAAGCAAGGAAAGCCTATAGTATGTTGGGTTGATCACTTGTAGTAAAATTTTTGGAGGACATGGACAAGGGTCACATAGGATAGGCAGATACAGATGGGTTGTTATGGTTCATATATGTATGTATATATGTATATGGAACTTCCATTCAATGAGATCACAGATTCATTTGAGCATTTGAGAGAAAAAAAATATTACCTGGAATCTATATAGCCCTTTATAATTTACCAAGCTTTGCATACAGTAAAGAGCTGTAACTAAGGTGGAACAAATGAAGCTTTGTCCCTGGGTGTCTAATTTAGAAGATGCTGACAATAATTTGCTAAAATAGAATGCTACCAAATGATGGGCTGAGATTAGTTTCTTCCTTCACTTTCTCTGCTCCCCTAACAGTGACCTTATGCTAGTATGTCATTGTCTTTTTCTTCTCTTCATGGGGTGATGCACACCCCTTTATCTGCTGCCCCACTCACAATTGCAAACATGCTTCATGCTATATGACCTGGGCTTGGTTTGTAGCAATTAGCCTGAGGAATAAAAATTCCTAGTTTCAGCCTTGCTACGTTCCTACTGGGTATGATTGTGAGGAAAGTGCTTTGGGTACCTGAGAGTGCCATAGAAGTGATGGGAAGTATTGACAGATTTTGACATTTGATCCTTGTAACCCTATGTAAATAGTAGGCATGGGATATAGTATTATTTCCATCCCATGGTCATTCAATAGATATTAAGTACCTACTATGCAATTCAATTACTAACCTTTCTTGCAATGAAGAGTTGGAGAAGGAGAAATAGAAGGGAAGGAGGAAGAGTTGGAGGAAAAGGAGTAGCTAGGTGGAATGGTGGCTAGAGCATTGGGCTTGGATCAGGAAGACCTTATTTTCAATTTTGTCTCATATAGTTACTAGCTGTGTGACCCTGGGCAAGTAACTTAACCTTTCTCAGCTTCAAGTTTCTCATTAATCAACACACATTTATTAAGCACCTACTATGTGCCAGGAACTAAATTCTGGGTACATAAAAAAAGTCAAAAAAACAGTTCATGTCTTCAAGGAGCTTATAATCTAATGGGAAAGTCAGCATGCAAACAAATATGTACAAAACTAGCTATGTACAGAATAACTAGAAAATAATTGGCACAGGGAAGGTGCTGGAATTAAGTGGGTTTGGAAAAGAATTCCTGTACAATGTGGGATTTTTGTTGGGACTTAAAGGAAGCCAGGGAGGTCAGTAGTTGAATGAAAGAGAAATATCATTCCAGGCATTCAGGAAAGCCAGAGAAAATTCCTGGAACTGAGAGAGGGAATGGACAGGAAGCCAGTGTCACTGTATCAAAGAATGTGTGTTGGGGAGGAAGGTGTACAAAAACCGGAAAGGCAGGAGGTGGCTAATTTATGAAGGGCTTTGAATAAAGACAGCATTTAGTATTTGATCCTGGAGGTGATAGGAAGCCACTGGAATTTATTGAGTAGGGGAGTGATATGGTCATATCTGCACTTTGGGAAAATCCCTTTGGTGGCAGACCAGAAGATGGACTGGAGCAGGGAGAGGCTTGAGGCAGGCAGATCTGCCTGCAGGCTATTGCAATGATACAGTGCTGAGGTGATGGTGACCTGCATTAGAGTGGTGGCAATGTCAGAAGAGAGAAGGGGGTGTATTTGAGAGATGTTGTAGAGGTAAAATCAATAGGCCTTGAAAATAGATTGGACATGGTGGGTGAGAGATAGAGACTGGTCAAGCCTGTGGGGCTGGGAAGATGGCATTGCCCTCTCTAGTAATAGGGAAGGCAGGAGAAGAGGAAGGTTTGGGGAAAGATAATGAGTTCTCCTTTAGACATCATGTAAAAGTATAATATGTTTTAAACATACTGTATTATTATATAATAAATTATATAGTATAACATATTATAATAATAATATAATAATAGCACCTACCTTGTTGTCAGGATCATGAGAGATAACATACTTAGTTTTGCAAGCCTTAAATTATAAGCTTACCTTTATATGACACTTTGCAGTTTGCAAAACACTTCATATGCGATTGCTAATATTTATATAGTGCTTTACGGTTGGCAAGACACTTAATATGTATGCATATGTACACATGTCTACAAGAGACTATATAGCCATATGTGTATATACATATATATTAAACACGTGCATTTGTGTATATGCTCATTTGTACATCATACTCAATCTCATTTGATCCCAACAACAACCCTGAGAGGCAAGTATTATTTGAACAGTTCCTGGAGCATATAAAGCACTTAATAAAATTAACCTGCTTATTACTATCTTCCTTTTAACACAATGAGGAGTCTGAGATGGAGAAAGGTTAAGTGACTTGCCCTGGGTCACACAGCCAGATTGTGTCAGAGGCAGGATTTGAAGCCAGATCTTCCTGGCTGTGGGTAGGTTTTTTTTAGCCATTATGCCTACTCCCATCCTACCCTAATAAAAAAAAGTGCCCCATTAAGCTGAGGGGAGTCTAGCCCTGAAGTTTTAAGTGTTTTCACTCCTTTAAAGTTATTTTCTTGATGTTCCCTTTCTCTTCATCCCCCCTATGCATAAAGAGATATATAAAAGAAATGTTAATTTCTTTATTTCTGATAAAAACAGAGGAGGTCATGGTATAGCCCTTGATAGTTCATGAATCATGGCTAAAACCCACCTTTTTAATTCTCTTGTCCTGGACTTTGGGGACCCATTAATCTCAGGGTTATTGACACCAGGATGCAGTAACTCCTTTAGACACTAATGCCATTTGAATGGCTTTGTGTGCTAATTTGAATTTAGCAAATTTAGTTCAGTGGGAAAAAAAGATTAAAGGGGCACCCCAACTAGAAAGCAGGTGTTGGCTGAGAGCTAGTTGGTAATAAGATTATTTGAACATACGGAGGTAATGGGCTTAATGCCAAACCAGGCCGGGGAATGGAAGGAAAGGAAGGAATAATTCTGTAAATGACAGGTGAATGATTTTCTTCTGCATCTCTGCTCAGCCAACAAGGCAAACAGTGGAGAGAAGGGCTGAGATGAAAACCACATTTCTGGGTAGCTTGACGAAATAGGATCAAAGAAAAGGGAAGAATAATCTGAGATAATGATGGTAATTTGTTTCCCTGTTCTGAGATAATTGACCCATACCAGAGCCATAATTATAGTACATTAAGGAGATTAAAAGAAAGACAAAGACAGAGCCACAGAGCAAAGAAGAGAAGGATTCAAGATGCTATCATTATGATATTTTGAAAACTGTAATATTTTGATGCTGCCCTTTCAATCCACAAAATACATGAACATGAAGATGACAAAGTGAGTGAGAGGTTTGCTAGGGGCACATCTCCCTTCTAGCTCTCACCATAACACCAAATACTATAACCGAAGAGTGCCAAGATTCAGAAACTCAGCAACCACAAGGAAAAAAAAAAATGAAAGAATCCAACATGACACAATTCTTACAGAAAAGCTTAACTCACTAACTCATTGTATTAGATACTACCATTAATGAGGACGTCTTCTAGTTCCCAAAGCTTGTGCCCAGGCCCTGGGTGATGCTGAGGTCTTTGTGGTTGCTGAAATTTGAGGTACCTAGCATTTCTACTTTAAAGGTTCTTTTGGGGCGGGGAGGCAGAATAACTTCTTCTAAGGTAAATGGAGGTCCATCTTGCTAAGAGCTCTTATTTCTGGATCCCGTTGTATTTGGGTTGGGGCACTCTGGGGTCCTAGATGTTCCTGTAATTTTAGGCATTAGACTTTTGGAATCAACCCCTTTGTAGCTTCTCAGGGAGAGTCAAATTACCAGGATGTCTTCTAGTTCATGAATTAAACCAACTCTGAGGCCTGAAAAGACAGGGGCGGGGGGTAACTTTGGATGAGTCTGGAGCTGGGGGAACAAGCAAGTGGAGGTGTGAGGAGAACAGAGACAAAATAATTAATAGAGCAAGGGAGGAACGTAGCAACTAATAGAAAGAGTAAGAGAAATGTAGAGAAGTGACCCCACTGCAAAGGCTTCTAGGAGCATCCCTTCCATCAGTTTCCTAGGAACGCTTCCCAAATTCCTTCATGACCAATTCTTGGACACCAGATTATAGACTTAAAATAAGTCATTTGCAGAGAAAACATAGGAATGCATGAGAGTAGAACTGTTAAAAGTCTCAACATGGATCCAATTTCAGTCATTATTCAGAGTCTCCTTGCAACAGTGTTCCAACTGGTCACTGTCATTCCTTAAGGGGGTCTGACCCCCTAACACTGGGGATCTGAAAGAATAGAGATGAGGCAGCATGAGCTGGGAATTTAGTAGGAGGTAGATGGGGTTTGCAACAGTGCTCAACCTTCTGAAAGGAATGGATTGGTGGCAAGTTCATTTTTTGGCTGTGTACCAAAGAAAAATCGGAAGAGTGATTGATTGAAATAGACAAATCTGATTGAGGGGGAGAAAATAAAGCATTTGAAGAAGTACTTTGCAACACAGAAAAATGAGTTAAAATCTTCTGAGAAGGGTGAAGATAGTGCAACAAATTCAGCAAGGTTGCCGTAAAATAACAATGAAAGATGACTCTGAGAACATCCAGAATGGTTCAGAGAATTATGTCAAAATATCAAAGACTAAGGACATATAGTTAATGGTCTCCAAAAAGGAAATCAGCGATTATGAACAGAGACTGGAGAAGTTAGAAAAAAAAACCAGCAAAGAGATTGTCAATAACAATGGATTATCTTAAAAAGAAAATAGAGTTGGAATGCAAAAATGCAGAGGCAGAAGGAAAAATAATGGAATAAAAATTTTAAAGAAAATTAAGAGAATAGATGAGAAATCTACATAGCAAGAATGCTAAACTGGAAAGTAGGATATGAAGAAATAATTGAAGGATTATAGGCTTTGCAGAAAAATATCATAAAAAAATTAGAGAACCATAATCCAAGAAATCATTCATAGATGTTGCTAAATATCGGAAGCATACAACAAAACTGAGATTGAGAAAATCCACAGAATATCAATAGAAACTCCAAGTTTAAATCACCAAGAAACATTATTATCAACTTTAAGAGGAAATTACACATTTTTGGAGACATAAAGAAAAAAGAAACCTTCATATTTCAAGGAGAACCAATAAGAACAGCATAGGATTGCTATGCTATTACAAAAAATAATCAAATGAAATATTGGAATATGGTATTCTGAAGAGCAAAGGAGACTGGCACCCAGAAATAACATATCCTACAAAACTGAGCTTGAGTTTCAGAGGAAGTAATTAGAACTTTAGGTATGAGAAAAATTACTATCTTTTCTTCACAACATCCAGAAATGAGCAGTGTATTCAATGTAGAATCAGACCAAATAGCAGCAAGTTAAATAATTTTTGGGGACCCCATTTGGGTTTTCTTGGCAAAGATAATAGAGTAGTCTGTCATCCCCTTTCCCAGCTCATTTTGCAGATGAGGAAACCGAGGTAAAAAAGGTTATGTGACTTGTTCAGAGTCACACAGCTAGTAGGTGTCTAAAGCTAGGTTTGAATTCAGGAAGATAAGTCTATCCAATGTGCCACCTAGCTGCCCAAGGAACATACCAGGTGCTAAAGTAATTCTTGTTAATTAACTGAATCCCATATACTTAATTTCTGTCTTTTGTAATTTGGGGAAAACATATTGGTTTTAACCCCAGAATTCAACTCAGCATGTCAGAAGCAAGGTTTAGAAAGAGGCAAGACAGTTGGAGGGGTGGGATTGGGTGGATAGCTCTATTACCAGAATGATAACAGCTAGCATTTCTGAAGTTTTAAAAATTTGGAAAACACTTTCCATATGTTCAGTCTTTTAATCCTCATAATAATTCTGTTAGGTAATTATTGGCATTATTCTCATTTTATAGATGACTAAACAAAGTTGGAGAGGTTAAACGAGTTGCTTAGGGGTCACAGGACTTCCTGACTCTACCGTTGGAAGGCTAACCATTTGACCGTATTTCTCTTCAGTAGTGCAGGCCTCACTACATTTGGATGCCAAATCAAAGACAGAGCTATCTCCTGCTGAGAACCAGAGAGAGAGATAGAGTAAGGAATTATAACATTGTTTTGTTTAGTGAAAAAACAAAATAAGAAAGCTTCATCTGAGATTCCCTGGGGGAAGAAGGGGGTTGTGGGGAGGGTAATTTATAAATGCAGAGCCCAAACAGCTTCATGGGGATTAAGGAAATTATTTTTGTGCTAGTCAAAAGCAATGAGAAAATTACTCTGTGACCCCCATTAAAACCTGGTACATTTTTCTGTGCAGTGTTAGTGCCTTACAAGGTTGACACTGGCATTATTGCCATCAAATTCAAACCCCTGGCAGTCCTTGCTCCAGAATGTCAGGCACCAACTAAGCTTCTGGCAGGACTGGCATTAACCCAGACAACAGAAATGGAGAAAGCACGACAGTTCTCTCAGGGAATGTATTCTGAAACACCCTTCAGTTTCTACAGACAAGCACACTGTTTTCCCCTCAGTGTTTGTATGTTGTTGTTGTCTTAAAGTTGCTTGGAGTGTGTGCAACCATGCATATGTAAGAGAAAAAAAAACATCTTTCCAGAAATGCAAAGCCTCTTGGGGGGAGAAGGAAAGGGGGAAGTCTGACATGAGGAATTAATGAGCCACTGGAAGAAAGTTCCATCTTTCCTCCCTCAGTTCCTCTCTTCATCCAACCTCTTTCATTGTACACATGAAAACATTCACCTTTTCCTTTATTTGGAGTTTATCCCATTATTCTTATGGTTATAATTTACTTGCTTATAGCACTGCGGCTACTTCTCTTGTGCCTACCTATAAGCAGAGAGGAAGCTTGAGGATAGACGTGCTGCTTTTGGTCACAGGTTTGAATCTTAGATGTAATAATTGCTGAGTGACTGTATGAATGAATCATTTAGCCTCTCTAGGCCTCAATTTTCTTAGCTGTAAAATGAAGGGTTTGAACCTGATGAGGTATAAGGATCCCTCCTGGCTTTAATTCTACAAGTAGTACTTCACAAGGAATTTATTTCTGTCTAATGTAAAACAAACGAACCAACCTTAAATAACAACAAACCACTGTAAACAAAACTACTCAGCTAGAATCATAGATTCTTAGTTAGAGGGCAACTCAGTGGTCTTTCAGTCCATCCCATATGTGACCAAGCATCTCCTCTATATGACATCTTTAAGAAGTGACCAGAAGTGTCAACATGGAGGATTAGGGGCAGCCACCCAGATGAATTCTCCCAACATCACCCTCCCAACAACTTTAAAATAACACCTCAAATCAAATTTTGGCCCAGCTGAGCCAACAAAAAAATCAGAGTGATACATTTTTTCCTGGCCTAAGAAAACTTAAGAAGTTGGCAGGAGATGTATGTGGCACCAAGGTAGAGGCCTGTCCAAAGTCCACACATGGGGCAGCAGCAGCAGCTTTAGGACCTCTCAGCCCATAGACAGTAAAGGAATTGGACAGCTGGTCAGAAAGAGATTATAGCCGACCTTTTGCTGTCCCCTGGGTCCAGATGTTGCTGATTGAAACCCAATTGCCCATGCACAATTCTAGGTCACAGTTCTAGGGAGGAGAGGAAGTATTGGTGGTTGGCCACAAGGGAACAGGGGCCCTGGTAACAATTCCAAATCAAAGAGGAGCACTAGTGCTTTTGGCTGCTTTACCCTTCCTGGGTAAAGATTGGAGTGCAGACCAGAAGAGGAATGACCATACCTCTCCTAGGATCACACTACCTTGGAAGCAGCCCAAACTTGCAGACCCCCAGAACTAGCTCTGAAAACAGCAGGATGAAAAAGACCGAAGCTTGGAAGAGTAACTTCCCACTCCCAGTGGAGCAGAGCCCCACTTTAACATGAAGTTTGGAGTAAAAATGTAGACTGGAAAATGAGTAAACAACAACAAAAGAATTTGTCTCTAAGAAGCTACAGTAGCAGAGAAGAACACGACATAAATTCAAAAGAAGACGACAATGTGAAAACAGTTACCAAAAACAAAGCCTCAAAGGTAGACCCCAAACCAATAAGAATTCCTGAAAGAGTTAAAAAAAGATAAGAGTGGTAGAGGAAAAATTAGGAAGAGAAATTAGAGTGACAGAAGAAAATTTGAAAAGAAAATTAACAACTTGGTAAAAGAGGCAAAAAAAAATATCCACTGAAGAGAAGAATTCCTTTAAAAGTAGAATTGGCCAAAAAGAAAAGGAGGTACAAAATCTCACTGAAGAAAACAATTCCTTAAAAATTAGAATAGAGCAAGTGGAAGCTAATGACAACATGAGATATCAAAAAACAATAAAACAAAGTCAAAAAAATGAAAAGAAATATAAGAAAATGTGAAAAGTAATCAGATAAAAAAAACAACTGACATGGTAGATAGATTGAGGGGAGATAATTTAAGAATTATTGGACTACTTGAAATTCATGATCAAAGAAAGAGCCTGAAGATCATATTTCAAGAAATTATCCAGGAAAACTGCTTAATATCTTAGGTCCAGAGAATAAAATAGGAATTGAAAGGATCCATCAATCACCTCCTGAAAGAGATCCCAAAATAAAAACTCTCATATTCTCATACTCAATAGTAATATTAGAGCCAAATCCAGAGAACCCAGGAGAAAGAGAAAATACACTAAGCAACCAGAAAGAAACAATTCAACTGTTGTGGAGCCACAGTCAGGATCATACGGGACTTAGTGGCTTCCATGTTAAAGGAGTGGAAGGCTTGAAATAGGATATTCTGAAAGGCAAAGGAGCTAGGATTACAACCAAGAATCATATATTCAACAAAACTGAGTCTAATCCGTCAGAGAAAAAAATGTATATTTAATGAAATAAAGGAATTTCAAGGGACTCAAAAGTTGAACTATTTGCATTCCTATTTGGAAAGATGATACATATAAATCCTAAGATCATTATCATTATTACGACAGTTAAAGGGAGTTTACATAGACAGAAGATGTGGGTGTGAGTTGATTATGTTGGAATGTTCTCCCCCCAAAAAACCCCAAAAACCAAAAATGAAGGGATGAGAAAGAGGGATGTACTGAGAAATGGAAAAAAGGGGTAAAATGAAGAAAATTTTATCCCATAAAAGAGGTATGCAAAGAAGAGTTTTTATAATGGAGGGGAAAATCGGGGGGCAATACTTGAACCTCACTTCCAGAATTGATTGAAAGAGGAAAAAATGTATATACACATTCAGCTGTGAATAGAAATGTAACTTATACAAAAGGAACTAGGAGGGGAAGGGGATAAGAGAAAGGGAGGGATGATAAAAGGGAGGGCAGATTAAGGGAGGCAGTGGTTAGAAGCAAAATAGACTTTCGAGGAGGGACAGGACAAAAAGAGAAAGAGAGAGGAAGGAAAAGAAGAAAATAGCCTGGAGGGAAAATACACAGTTAGTAATCATAACTGTGAATGTGAATAGAATGAGCTCCCACAAAATAGAAGCAGATAGAAGAATGTATTAGAAACCAGAATTCAACTGTATGTTTTTTTTTTTTTTTACAAGAGACACACTGGAAATAGAAACACACACACACACACATACACACACACAGAGTTAAAATAAAGGGCTGGAACTTCAGTTGAAGTAAAAAAGGCAGAGTAGTGCAAATGATCTCTGACAAAGCAAAAGCAAAACCTGACCTAATTAAAAGAGATAATCAGGGGAACTACATTATACTAAAAGGTACCATAGGAAGTAATATCAAAAATTTTTAAAGCAAGTTTCCTTGGTAAGGGCCTCATTTCTCAAATATATATTGAGTATACTGTAGAACCAAGTCAAATTTATTAAAATGAGTCATTCCCCAACTGTTAAACAGTCAAAGAATATAGGCAGTTTTCAGAAGAAGAAATCAAAGCTATCTATAGTCATATGAACAAATACTCTAAATCACCATTGATTAGAGAAAGGCAAATTGAAACAACTTTGAAGTACCACCTCATCAGAAATGATAAATGCTGGAGAGGATGCAGGAAAAATAGGCATACTAATGAACTACTGGTGGAGTAATGAACAGGTCCATCGATTCTGGAGAACAATCCGGAACTGTACCAAAGGGTTATAAAACTGTGCAGACCCTTTGATCCAGCAATACCTCTCCTACGTCTCTATCCCAAAGAGATAAAAGAAAAAAGGAAAAGGACCTATATGTACAAAAATACTTATAGCAGCTCTTTTTGTGGTGACCAAGAATTGGAAATTGATGGGATGCTCGTAAATTGGGGAAGGGCTAAACAAATTGTGGCATGTAATTGTGATGGAGGACTATGGTGCTATAAGAGACAAGACCTATATGAACTGATGCAAAGTGTAGTGAGAACTAGATCATTATGCACAGTAACAGCAATGTTATAATGACGATTAACGATGAGGGACTTGGCAACTCTGATCAATAGGATGATCCAAGACAATTACAAAGAATTCATGATGAAAAAAAATGCTATCCATCTCCAGAGAAAGAAGTGATGAATTCTGAGTGCAAATCGAAGTATCATTTTCTCACTCTCTTTATTTTTCTTGCTTTTAAAAATGTAAATATGTTTTGTATGATTTTGCATGTTTAATTAATATTATACTGCTTACCTTTTCAGTGGGCATGGCAAGGGGTGGGAGGAAAGAAGAGAATTTGAACTAAAAATTTAAAAACAGAAGAATGTTAATAACAATGAATTAAAATGTAGAAAAACAAACAAAAAAAGAATTATCATCTAACCTTTGTTTGAAGGTCCCAAATGAGAGTGAGCCCTCTGCCTCTAAGGTAGCTTGGTTTACTTTTGGGTAGGTCTCATGAGAACTGTAAGTGGGGAGTAGCGATAGGATTTTGTTCCAGGGTGCCAAGATTGAGAAGGCACCAAAAGTCCATTCTCAGGAACAATTCCTCCCTGATTTAGATGCCTGCCTCTGACAAGTTCCTCCCAGC
>JAQQSZ010015185.1:0-11339 GCA_028646595.1 Phalanger gymnotis
AGAGAGAGAGAGACACACACACAGAGAGAGAGAGAGAGAGAGAGAGAGAGAGAGAGAGAGAAAGAGTGAGAGAGAGACAGAGACAAAGAGACAGAGACAGAGAGTGAGAGAGAGAGAGATAGATAGATAGATAGAGAGAGAGAGAGAGAGAGAGAGAGAGAGAGAGAGAGAGAACCCAATACGATCATAGGGAAAATTTCCTGATGTCTCTAGTGTGGTAAACTGCAAACATGGTCATATTCAAGGTGCTAACTCCTTTATATGCTGACTTCTTTCTTCCTTTATATGTTGACTTCTTCCCAGAGTCTTTCTCTCCTTCTAGAGACTTCTCCCTGAAGAGAACTTGAAATTATATGTAACCTCTCTTGAAGCCAGTAGTCAGAGAAACAAGTCTCCTCTCCTAAGTTCTAGACAGTTCATGCAGGCATGGAATCATTCCCTCCAGTAATGAGGAGTTGTTCTGCAGTCTTTTCGATCATGATCCAACTCTTTTTGATCATCATACAATATTGCTGTTTCTGCATACAATGTTCTCCTGGTTCTGTTCACTTCACTTTGCATCAGTTCATATAACTCTTCCCAGGTTTTTCTGGAACTACCTCGCTTGTCATTTCTTATAGAATGGTAGTATTCTATCACAATCATATACCACTACTGGTTCAACTATTACCCTATTGATAAGCATCCCTCAATTTCCAATTCTTTGCCACCACTAAAAGAGCCGCTATAAATATTTGTGTACATATAGATCCTTTTCCTTTGATCTTCTTGGGATACAGAACCAGTAGTAGTAGTTTTGTTGGGTCAAAGGGTATGCACTATTTGATTGCCCTGTGGGAATAATTCCAAATTGCTCTCCAGAATCACTGGATCAGTTCACAACTCCACCAGCAGTGCATTGGTGTCCCAATTTTTCCACATCCCCTCCAACATTTATCATTTTCCTATTCTGTCATATTAGTCAATCTTATAGGTGTAAGATGAAATTGTTTTAATGTGCATTTCTCTAATCAATAGTGATGTAGAACATTTTTATATGATTGTCTATAGCTTTGGTTTCTTCTTCTGAAAACTGTTCATATCCATTAACCATTTACCATTTGGGGAATAACTCATTATTATAAATTTTACTCAGTTCTCTATGTATGTGAGAAATAAGGCCTTTATCAGAGAAACTTGCTGTAAATCCTGCCCTCCCCCTTCAGTTTCCTGCTTTCCTTCTAATCTTGGCTGCAATGATTTTGCTTGTATAAAACCTTTTTAACTTAATGCAATCAAAGCTATCCATTTTACATCCTGTAATGCTCTCTATCTCTTGTTTGGCTATAAATTCTTCCCTTATCCACAGATCTGACAAGTAAAATTGTTCATGCTTCCCTAATTTGATTATGATATCACCCTTTATGTGTCAGTCACATACCCATTTTGACCTTATCTTGGTATATGGCATCAGCTGTTGGTACGTACCTAGTTTTTGCTGAACTGCTCTGCAGTTTTCCCAGCAATTTTTGTCAAATAGTGAGTTCTTGTCCAAAAAGCTTGGATCTTTGGGTCTATCAAACACTGGATTACTATGGTCATTTACTACTGTGTATTATGTACCTAATCTATTCCACAAATCCACCACTCTCTTTCTTAGCCAGTACCAGCCTGTTTTGGTGATTACTGCTTTGTAATATCGACTACCATTAGGCTACTTTTCTTCATGTTTTTTTCATTTGTTCCCATGATATTCTTGACTTTTTGTTCTTCCAAGTGAACTTTGTTATTATTTTTTCTAGCGCCATAAAATATTTTTTGTTAGTGTGATTGGTATGGCACTGAATAAGTTAATTTAGGTAGAATTCTCATTTTTAATTAACTGGCTTAGCCTGCCCATGAGCGATTAATATTTCTGCACTTGTTTAGATTTGACTTTATTTTGTGAAAAGTGTTTTGTAATTGTGTTCACATAGTTCATGAGTTTGTCTTGGCAGGTAGACTCCCAAGTATTTTTTTATTGTCTGCAGTTATTTCACCCCTTCTTCTTAAGTGATGGTTAACAACTCTATCCAAAAGCAGGCATTTTTAGGAATTCGTGTCTGGGTTGGAAAAGATCATCTAAGGATAAATTATTTTGCAAGAATCATTCTAAACTATTTAGTAAGGAAAGGTGACTCAATAAAGGAAGTTCCTTGTGGTTTTTCTAGCCATATCTAGAGAAAAAAAAAGGTGACAAGGCCACTATCAAGGCCACAGTTCCTTAACTGAAAGCTTTTATTGGTGCCTACTTTACATTTTTTAAATAAACAAGAAAAACTTATATTTAAATGCCATCCTTAGCAAAATCTAGAAAATCTTTGTTCAAGCTCTAAAAGCAAAAGCAGAGGACAGAGCTAAAGTTTAGGTTGGTTAGGTGGCTAGGTTTAGGTTTGCTGGGTTTAAATTGAAAAGATTTATTCAAAACTCTAGGAAAGAAGGAAAATGCCCCTGAAGAGGTAGCAAGGATGACTTCAGATGAAGCTGGAATCATAGCCTCATAAAACTGGAGTTTGAAGGGACCTTAGCGGTCTAGTGTCACCCCTTGATTTTACAGTTGAGAAAACTAAATTCAGGAAAGGTCAAGTAATTACCTCAATGTCACATAGGTAGTACATGGATTCAATAGGATTCAAACTCAAGTCCACAGGCTCCTAATACATTACTCTTACTCTTCTGACACTGTCTCTGTTGTTGCTGCTGTTTTTCGATTTGATTTTTAAGCCACTGAGGTCCTGTCTGCTTTCTATTTGAAGGTAATTTCTACCTCTCTCCTAAAGCAGTAGAATTAAAGTGTTAGTGTGTTTGGAAATTTTAGTTTAAATTTTAGCTTTAGTTTGAGGTAATCAATCACCAGGCAATGTTTTTGGAATGGTCCTAATTTCACTGTTTATCTCATTGCCCAGAAGGGCAATAAGCAATGCCAAACACTAGCAAAGTCAAAGGATATATCCTGCCTTTCTGTTAACAATTGGTAACTATTTTCATGTGTTGTGTGTATGTGTGTGTGTGTACATGCACATGTTAGCTTTTTGTTGGGAATCTGTTTTTTTTTTAAGCAAGAGGTGTCAAATTATGACACTTAACATTTCATATCTTTCTTGTACCCTGAGGAGGATTATCCCACTCAAAATATGTTGTGTAGTTGCCTCCTTACAAAATAAAATAAAACATGAATTATACAATTAACTCTTGTTCTTCTGACCACTGACCCTTCAATAAATATGCATTAATGGAAATAAGGTTTATTAGGCATTATCATTTGAGAATGTTCTATGGATTGAATTAATAAAGATATTCTCTATTGTCCAAAGACCTTTCCAACTTTATTCTTTGATGGCCTTTGAATTCCTTGAGAACACTGCTAATCTAGGCTCCATGAACCCTCATTGTGCTTGGTAATCCAGAAATTGTTCAATGAAAACGTATTTCTGATACTCACCTGTCAAATACAGATGACTTTTCATGTGGAAATCATAGATTAACAATATAAGAATGTTCATAGAATGAATCATTTTTATTTTGTCATTGTCTTTACCATTTTGATAGAATAAAATCAAAATTTCATCAGTGTGAGTACTACCACCTGAGCAGGCTCCAACCCCTACACTTTCCACTTATTCTTTTCATATCTTAAGGGCTGAGCCATAACCAGGACAGGAAATTGGGGCTTTGTTTCAGAGAATTAAGTTTTACCAGGCGCCAACAACAATTACTCTCCTTAAGCTGCAAAGTGTCCAGCTTTCAAGAATAATTAATTAAAATAGGCAGCTAACAGAAGGCCTTGGTGATCACACCTCAGTTCCTCTGTGTTCTGATCCTGTTTCCTAGTCTTCTCCCAAATCAGCCTCCCTAGCAGTATTCCTCGGTTTTCATCCATGGGAATCAGTGTTGCAACTTCCTTCCCAGGAGTGGGGTATTACTTTCCCTCACATTCCTCTAAGCTCATTTTGTCATAAAAAGTTGATTTTAGAGTCCATTGAGAGCAAGCCTCCTGCTTGAACCAGACACATTTTTTTGAAGTTTTCCCCTGGTGCTAAAATTACTGGTAAGGGCTTTGCTTGAGGGTGACAATATTCACCTTGGGTTGGCCATCTCTCATTTTAAGTGGAACCAGTCTCCTTTTCCAAAGACAGTCTTAAACATTAAACCTTTTTTTTTTTTAATAGCTCTATCCTTGATGAATAGTTTAGCTGTAACCGGGGGCTCGAAGCTCATGCATTCGCAAAAAGCTCTCATCATTGGCAGAGGTAGATAGAGTGCCCGGCCTGGAGTACTTCCTCAGTTCACATTTGGCCTCAGACACTAACTAGCTGTGTGACCCCGGGCAAGTCTCTTGAACCTGTTTGTCTCAGTTTCCTCATCTGTAAAATGAGCTGGAGAAGGACATAGTAAACCCCTCCAGTATCTTTGCCAAGAAAGTCCCAGGTAGGATCACAAAAAGTTGCACCATGACTGAAAAGACTGAAGAACAGCTCCTCATTACAGGAGGGAATGATTCCATGCCTGCATGAGTTGTCTAGAACTTAGGAGAGGAGACTTGTTTTTCTGACTACTGGCTTCAAGAGAGGATACATATGATTTCAAGTTCTCTTCAGGGAGAAGTCTCTAGAAGGAGAGAAAGACTCTGGGAAGAAGTTAATATATAAAGGAGCTAGCACCTTGAGTATAACCATATTTCCAGTTTACCGCACTTGAGACATCAGGAAATTAACCCTATTGTCATACTGGGTTCCAACTCTCTGTCTGTCTGTCTGTCTGTCTGTCTGTCTGTCTGTCTCTCTCTCTCTCTCTCTCTCTCTCACACACACACACACACACACACACATGCACTTTTTCTGTCTCTCTCTCTTTCTGTGTGTGTGTGTGAGACTCTCTGTCTCTGTCTCATATACCACTCCCAGGAACAGAGCTCTGTGTATTTTGTACTATATTTTAATCTAACTTCATGGACTTCATTTGTTATTGGATTGGATAAATTGCTTTATTCACTATTCAGTATTTGTGAAGTATTTGTGTAACTGGCATTTGGTGGGAAAGGATCAAGCCTTCAGATTTTTCTTGGATACTTCTTTCCTAGCTAAAGGAAAGGAAAAAGAAAAACCAGGAAAAGTGATGTGAAACTAAAAATTTATTTTACCTAGACTAGCATTATTTAGTGAGGCAGATAGATATAATTCTTGTCTGGTACACCCTCTCTGAGGAAAATGGGCCAGCCTCTTGGCTCCAATCTCCTTTTCTCCTCTAGGCAGGAATTGAAGTCTCCTTTGGAGAGAAGTGGTTAAGATTCCAGAAATACTTCTACCACGAACTGCATCTAACAGATCCATGTGGACATACACATAACTTACACGGGTAACACATAGTTTTATAGCTCAGTATTTTCTCCCTTGTTAATGCTTTTTAGAGTCTCGATTCCATTGTGACCTATGAGATGGACACGAAGGTGTGCTAATAAGTGTTTAACAATTGGCCCTATGGGAAAAAAGTATGCACGATATATTTTTACATTTAATCTGCATTTTTAACATTTTCTCCAACATTTTGTAAGCCTAGACAATCAACAAAACAATAAATCAAGCCCTGATATGTACTGTTTGCAGATTTCTAAGGTATAAATACTCACTTGAAAGTTTAACAATTGGCTCTCAAAAACCAGTTCAAGATGGCTCTAGCATACCCCTGGCAACTTGTACTTGTGTAGTTCACATAGATCTACATAAACTTCCTGATGAAAATTCTCTACAACTTCATCCTTTGGTAGACAGTTGGGGCGAGAAATGTTATCTTCTTCATGATTTCAAAGCTTTCAAAATTCCATTTGGTGAACATTTGTAAAATACCTACCATATGCAAAGTGCTGTGCTAGGTACTAAAGATAATTTTTTTTTTAAATTACATAGTCTTTTGTCTCAAGGAGCAAGGGAATACCAGGGGATAAACAACATATACAAAAATAGGTATAATACAAGGTACAGTGTGATGGGAATAAAGGAGAGACCAAGGAAAATCTGAGGAGGGAAAATTTTAGGAAAATCTGAGGAGGGAAAAAAATCACTTTTAGTTTGGTCAACTAAGGAAATTTTCATGGAGGAGGTGACACTGAATTAAGCCTCGAAGGAAGAAATGAATTCTGAAAGACAGGATGAGTGCCTTCCAAAGCACTCCTTTAAGATTATTCAAATGCATGGTGGTAATTTACGGCATGTTAACGGCAGGGAACAGCTTGTAGTTTAGTTTGGCTGGAATTTGGAGTACATAAGGAAATATAAAATGAGGCTGAAAACGTAAGTATATACTGCCACAAATCTCCTGATAGCATCAAACATCAGGAAAGGGATACAGAAGTGCATTTGATGCTGCCAATTTTTTTTAAAATAAGGGACTCATTGTACTCCCTTTGATTATGCCTTCTTATACAGGGAATATTATCAGTCTCAAAATTTTGATTGTAAAAGATAATTCTCTAAGTGTCCAAGATTCTTGGGTCGGTAATCTAAATGCCAAAGACTGTTGTTAGAAATTCATTATAGTTCTTCTCAAAAAATAAAAATCATGGTATGTAATTTTTCCCTAATTAAATCCTTTCTGTCTTCATCAGATGTTTCCAGGCCTATAAGAACTTCTTATTTTTCTAGGCCTATTTTGTATCCCATTTTTACTTTAGAAAAAAAATTGGATCTTGACTAGATGGCTGTGAGGTTGATCAGGATGGTACTTATTGCCTTTTTTTTTGTTTAGGAGTGCTTCTCAGCACTAAAGCAGTCAAGTACCTTTGATGAGTCTTGCCTTTCAAATCTAATGGCAAGCAAAGTGGATTTTTTGTTGTTTTTTGTTTGAGTGCTTCTCAGCACTGAGGTAATCAAGTGTCTTTGATGAGTCTTGCCTTTGTTTCTTTGACTAAATCATGAGTCTTTGATGACCTGCTTAAGAAACAAGAAAGCCTAGTTCACATAGGTTTGAGTTGCATGGTTGTGATGTACTCTGACCCTGAAGAAGTGTATATATACTCAGAGGTTAGTGTTTTGCCTTGGAGGTCACACTCATTAAAAGAGTGTTGGTGTGGAGACTCTGGGTAGCCCCAAAGAGCCCCTCTCCTTTGAAAATCCCAGATATTTGTGCTTCTCTGGAAACTATGTATGTATTGCCATGGATAGACTCATTTGCTGTTGATATCATTTCTGCTTGTAATTTCTGTTTGTGTTTTCTCTGAAGTTCAGGGGGCTGGCTTTCCTCCCTGAACAAAGTGAATGATATATGTATATTTAATTAAAGTAAGATCGTTGATTGTTAACCCCTTAAAGTTGCTTCCCTTAGAAAAGCAGATCAAAGAACCTGTGCCAGCAGCCCTCCTGTGTGCTGGTGTTATTCGTCTTAAACAGCCACGGCCGCTGCAAACAACATTGTTGTTACAATGGCACAGTGGATAGAGCAGTGGACCTGGAGTCAAGAAGATCTGAGATCAAATCTGGTCTCAGACCCTTTTTAGCTGTATGACTCTGGATAAGTCATTTAACTCAGTATGTCTCAGTTTCTTTTTCTGTATTATGGGGATAAAAATAGCACCTACCTTCCACGATTTTTGGGAGCATCAAAAGAGATAACATCTGTAAAGTACTTTGTAAACCTTAAAGGACTAAATAAATATTTAGTATTATTAAAAAAGAAATACTAATTGTTTTAGCTGCTTTTTATTTACTGATTAACTTTACCTTTTATTTAATGTCTTGGACAGAATGAGGAAGAATATAAAATACTTCACTTCAGTCGTTGAGCATAAAAAATTCTCAAGGAAATAAATTAAAATCTGAGCACAATGTTTAAGTCCAAACTGAAAGAGCCATATGTTAATTTATTTTTATAAGATGGAAGGACAGGTCCTAGATCGAAATCAATAAAGTATTAGTTGGATAATATTGGCACATTAAAGGAGCATATTTTAAATTCATAACAGATAGATTAGAAGCCAATGAACTCTTTCTAGCTCTGTGATCCTGGGAAAGTTAATTCAGTTGAATTCTTAGCAAACATTTATGCATTGCCTACTGGCATTAGTTACTACAGAAGGAGGAGGAGGAGAACGAAGACGAGGAAGAGGAGGAGAAAGAGGAGGAGGAAGAGAAGAAAAAGGAGAAGAAGGAGGAGGAGAAGGAGAAGCAGAAGGAGAAGGAGAAGGAGAAGGAGAAGGAGAAGGAGAAGGAGAAGGAGAAGGAGAAGGAGAAGAAGAAGGAAGGAGGAGGAGGAGAAGGAGGAGGAGGAGAAGTGCCTTTCCTCCAGGTACTTATAATTCACTTCCTCGATTGCAAAACAGGAATTAAAATGCTCAACTCTTGGGAAAACTGTGAATCAATTGTTGCCAGCATCTTTGCGAAAGTGATACTTCTAAGGTCTTGGTATATAAAAACATACACACAACTTAGACA
The DNA here is from genome assembly GCA_028646595.1 of Phalanger gymnotis. Lineage (NCBI taxonomy): Eukaryota > Metazoa > Chordata > Mammalia > Diprotodontia > Phalangeridae > Phalanger > Phalanger gymnotis. Next base: position 8,442 of record JAQQSZ010015185.1, read on the forward strand.
TAGTGTTTCTGTAACCTAAGACTGGATTCCAAAGGAAGTGGTAAGAGAGTTCAAAGAATGAGATGATGAAGACATTGGCTGTTTACCTATTTATAAATACATTTTATTCACAAGAGAGAACATCGCAATAAACACAGTAGATTTCTCTCTGGAAAAAAAGAGCTACTTAGAGTGAGCTAGCCATTGTATAGGCAGAACTGGCCCCCTTTAGTAAAGCATCTAGTGGTCAGGCTATTTGAATATAAAGAAATCAGAATAACTGAGCCAGTCCAAACTGAAAGCACTCTTAAGTGGTACATACACACAGTCCTAGCTTTGAAGGAATAATTCATAGTTGGGTCTAGGGCTACTGATGATTTAGTGTTTTTGATAATAATCCTGAAGTTGGAGAGCCACTATTTCATCCACCAGAGAACCTGGAATGATAGCATGATGTGGCGGAAAGAGTATTGGATTCAGTTAAAGGATCATTGTTTGAGTCCTGACTCTGTTACTCATTACCTGTGTCATATTAGGCAAGTCACATAGCCTCTCTGTGTCCCAGTTTCTTCATCTATAAGATGAAGAGATTGGAATGAGTAATCTCTAAAGTTTCTTCCTGTCCTGAATCCTATGACCATTATAGTAGTTCCATTTTTAATTGAATTTAGTTAGTAATATAATGGGAGCTATTGTTTCTCTTCCTCCCTATTTCTTTCCTTCTTCCTTGAGCCTCCTTCTGTCCTAGATTTCTTTTATATTTATACATATACATCAACATGTGTGTGCCTATAATACATATATACTTATAGATGCATATGTACATGTATGTATATTTGAACTTCAAGCGTCAATGCTATCCACTTACCTGATCCTATTTACCAAAAGATCCAGGCACTGGGAACCCCACCCCCCCAAATACTGGTAATTATTTATATGCTCTGTCCAACATTAGAAGGAAGTATGGGACAGTTGCCAAGCTCTTCATAGTTCTCAAAGGGTGGGCAACCTTTGATTTTCCAGTTTTACTTCTCTTAGAGAGTGGTGCTGTAATCCTTAGTTTCAGGAATGTAGCTAGTGGGGATTTACCCAAACAAAATAGCTCTGAACCTCCATCTTGCTGGGAAACTTCCTCCTTCAGTCTGCTGTATTTCATAGAGCTCTAGTCAGGCATCCAAGCCAAAATGGCACTTTGCCCTCCTCCTCCTAAAATGATCATACACACATACACATGCAGATATACTTTACAAGATACATTTTTTGGCATGGAATCAATAAAAGTAATAAAATAAATAAATGAAGGAATATAGTAACATAGTAAAAGATCTACTACAAATCTACAATGAACCCATAGCTTTTCTCAGACTTAGGGAAGCTTTGGGTATTTTGTAGCCACAATTCCAAACCCAGCAGTTTTATGAAAGTTCATAGGGTGGACTGAAAGTAATATACTATACAATTACACTGTTTATAGCTATAGCATGATAGGCTACATATTTCAATTTAATTAAGAGAGAAAGTCCCCATAAAGGACAAAATAACATACATCTAGCCAATACAGCAAAGAATTTTGAGGGTTTTGGTTGGGGTTTGGTTTTTTTTTTTGCATGTTTTGAATTGAGCCACAGAAACTGCTTTAGTTAAGTAGGACTTTTAAAGCAGAATTTTGTTCCCAAATAAAACTATTCTTCTATGTATTTTTTCTTTGTGTTTTTAAGTTCTTACATAGGCCTAAGTTAAGGTTTGGAATATTCAGTCAGATGAAAAATAAACCAAAACACAAGAATTTTTTGTTCTTCCTCCCCCCTCCCTTTTGGAACATGCCATTTCTGCTCGCCTACCCACCCACTCACCCAATCACCATTCCTGGTGGCCAAGTTGATATTTGCTATAGACTGATATTCTCTGCCTGCTTCTGGCTATGTATGATTGAGTTGAGTCCCATTTGTAGCTGAGCCAAAACTCCATGGATGTACCAAATGGATGACCCACCCCTCAGTGCTTCTATTCTTTGCTGGCTTTGAAACATGAGGACTATTTGTAGCTGTGTCTGGAACAGTAAAGTGAGTGAAGGGTAAAAGTCTTTTCTCCCCTCTGGTCTCATAGAGACTTGAGCATATATCTTACCAGAGCAAGCTTGTGGCTAGGATAGAGTCACCTCTTTTTTTCTTTTATTTCCTCCCTCAAGTAGGTGACTGAGCAGCCACCTTGATATGGATGAATCCAGGTGACCTTGTGAGTTTCAAAAGGTTATGAGGTCTTAGAAGATCAGTGAGGCAGCAGATGCCATTCCCATCAGAGCATTCATTTGTACTTATTGTGGCAAGAATGATCTGGTGCCAAGGAAAGAAGCAGCATCAGGGAGAGGTACCACTGGACTAGAAGATCATGCTTAGATCACACTTAATTTTTGATCAGACTCTGCTCAGTAGAGGTAAAATGCAAAATGGCTAATTAGTAACATTGCAAAAAACTGTTTATGTCTGAATGAGGCTTGAATAGAAGCCTATCAACTGATTATACCAGTAGTCCTAAGTAACTGAATTTCGTTCTAATCATTCTGAAATAAGTGCTAATTCCTTTATGCTTAGTAGACCTATTATGAGTAGGAATAAACGTGATATATAACCAATTCATGTTTGCACATTGGGAGCCTTTAAAAAAAAACCACTACTGATTCCCCTGCTTGGGAAACTCTATACTAGACTTTCTAGGCTAAAGCCAAAAATAGGATTATCCCAGAAGTGGGGGTGATAAGCCAATCAATGTAACAACTGTAAGTAAAGGAAGGAAGAGCCAAGATGGCAGCTGGAAAGCAGGGACTAGCATGAGATCCCTGCCAAGTCACTCAAAAAACTATAAAAAATGGCTCTTAACCAATTCTAGAACTGCAGAACCCACAAAATAGCAGAGGGAAGC
>JAQQSZ010015186.1:0-11338 GCA_028646595.1 Phalanger gymnotis
AAGAACAAAATTCCTAAATGGAGTCACAATGAGGAAGTGCTCTCTATCTCAGTTCTTCATTTCCAGTTCTTGGTTATATAATGCGTATCTGTCAGGCAACAAGCTTCCAAGGGTTTTATATCACTCTATATTTATACAACCTCTGCTCCTGACTGCTGTTCCAAGTGACTACTGCACAAATTCATTTTGTGCCTAAATGTAACCTGGTTCACAGTTTCTGGGTAACTGCTGCTAAGGTTTAGGATTGGTCTATTGAGTGGAAAATCTTTCCCAGATTTCTGGAAGAACATTGTGGCACCAGCTCCCAAATGTCTTAGTTGTATTCATTTAATCATAATTGAGAAATAGTTGTTTACTTCACTTATGGAGGTGAAGCACACTCTGATAGAAGGAAAGAGATTTATCAATGAAAGAATCTAGTCGACTTGAACAAGGATAAAAATTACTAATCTTTGTGGGCTTAAAGATTTCTTTTAAACATCTGCAGGCATTTATAGTGTCTAATATAAGCAAAGCTTATCATATCCCTGAAAGCCTAGGAATGAATTCAACAAGTTTAGAAGGTGCCTACCTCACCACTGTCAATTCAATGACTGTCCTTCAGTCTTCTCCTGCTGTCTGCCCTCATCATCCCATCCCTTTACTATCCCCAGAATTTGTCCTCTCTCCCATGTAACACATCAGTTAGTAGCATTAGAGAAAAATTTCAGGAGATAATATTATACTCTATGAGGAATATGTTAATTATATTGCCCATAATTTCTATGCTCTTATCCCAAATCTTCCACTGTGTAAAGTTTCTTCATGACAAATTCTTCCATCTTAGGAATGACAAAGATAGAAAATAGTGGATTTCCGGTTTAAGGCCCTCTTTAGCCAGTTCTTGGTGAGTGTAATAAAACGATATGGAAAGAAAATAGACTAGGAGTCAGAAACTGGATTTTTTGTTGGCTCTAACAATTATTGGGTCTGAGGTCACATGCAAATCTTAACCATCAACCCCCCCCCCACCATACCTCAGTTTCTTTATCTTTAAAAGGGATGTATTAATTTACAACCTGCTTAATAGGGCTATTTCGTAGAATTAAATGAGATAATGGATAAATACACAGTGACTGGAAAGAGTTATGCAAATTAACTTGTTGTGCTGTTACCAATATCATGGTTTGATTCTGATTTATGACATTTTCTGCTTCAAGACATTTTCCATGATCCTTGAATCTTAGAAATGCTATAATTGCTTTCTCCCCCATTTTTTATTCATAGCAGAAACTGATTTGAATTCTTTTCTAATTTTTATGTTTAGTATACATTAGTCTAAGACTAGATATATCAGCGTAATACATATGTAAAGATGGTCACAGCAAAAATGTAGATTAGCAGACTATGCTATTCATGGTAATATTAAGTACCATATAGTCCACAAGAATTATTAGAATAAAATAGAATAGACTGTGGTGCAAATATAAATCTTCAATATTCTTCAAGATCATACTTCTTCCTTAAGGAATAAGAGTGAGTTTGTTTTTTACTAAGCAGACTTTAATTTCTTTTTTTCACCATTATTTCCTTAGCATTTATATAATTTGCAGTAATATTAAAGAAACTCATTATTTATTTTATATGTATCTAGGAAAGTGGTATCATATAATACTTTAATTGATGATATAGAGTTAATCACTTCTTGTTTCAATTACCTCAACTATTAATTTCCAAAAATGCTCTGCTCATTCATATTCTTAGCTTTAGGCTGCTATAATGAAATTTTCCGAAAAATTAGTTTCTAAAAGACTAAGTATTAACTGTTAATAATTCATACCATTAACATTATTTGGAATGTTGCTCTCAAGTAGAGTAGAGGTCCAAACTGCAAAGCATTGAAGATGTTGTACTCTTACAATTGTGATTTTGTACAAGGTCAAACAAAGGATAACTTCAACTTTGATTCTGCTGCTTCCTGCTTTTGGAGTGAATTGCTTCACCTTTCTGCCATTGGAAACATGGAAGGAAACATTTCCTTGGGGCAAAATAATCTGGAAACTTTAGCAAAGAGTGATTCACAAGATAATTATGAGCAGTTGATATATGTTATAGAAACATTGATTAATCTTTGTAAATGCATATTTTCTTCTATGAAATCTTTTTTTCTTCAGAAAATTCTGGTGAATATACTTAGTCTATGGAAAAAAAAGGGAAGCAATTTAGCAAAAAAAAATAGGTTAATACCAGCAATTTATGCCATTTTCCATAATTAGTTCCAGATGGGTAAGCAACATAAATTTTTTTTAAATGAAGGAAAATTGATGGCTAGATTGAGAATTCTTTACCAAGCAGGAGGTAGTAGAGGTCATGAAAGATAAAACAAGTAATATTACATGAAATTCAAAAGATTTTGCATAAACAAAATCAGTGTAGCTAAGACTAAAAGGGAAACTCAAAAGGGAAAAAAAAAACATTTGCACCAAAGAGGTCTGCCAAAAATGTGATATATAAGATAGGTAGGGAATTAATTCAAATACACACGACTAAGCAGGAACTAATCTACAACAGTTAAGTGATTATAAGATTTAAACAGATCATAATCAAAAATTACAATCTATTACTAGTCATGTTAAGTATTGCTCCAAATCATTAATAATGACATGGATTGGCCTGTCATTTCATTGGCATCAGGAATTCCCAATTCTATCAGTGCATGTTGGCACCTCTTTTGCAACTGGCAATCTAAGAACATTGCCTAGATGGATGAGAGGATAAGCAAGTCACTAAGGGTTGTATAGCTAATGCATATCAGAGGTGGGACTTATCCAGGTCTGTCTAGTCTTTAAGGCCAACTCTCTATCCTCTATGTTGTGAGGCCTCATAATAATGAGAGAAATATAAATCAAAACAACCTTTTATTTTATTTCCAGTCCCACATATTGGTAAAAATGACAAGAATATAAATCTTGGAGATAGTATCAGAACAAAGGAACATTAATATACTAGTTGTTAAAGTTGTTGATTGGTTCAACCATTCTGGAAGACAATTTGAAGTCTTTAGAATACAGTGACTAAAATAGCTATATCCTTTTACTTAGAGGTGCCACTTCTAGGCATTTATCACAAAAAAGTCAATAAAGTCTCTATAGATACCCAAACATCCATAATGGTATTTTCTGTGGTAGCAAGGTGCTGGAAACAAAGTGGATGGCCGTTGATTGGGGAAATGGCTAAACTAATTATAGTATAGGAATGTAATGGGATATTATGGTGCCACAAGAAGTGACAAATATAAGCACTTGAGAGAAAGGGGAAGAAGATTTATTAGAACTTATGCAGAATGAAGTCAGGAAAACATTACATGAAAAACAGGAAAACTTTACATAAAATGATTATAATCATATAAATGGAAAGAACAATAAAATAAATTGGAATATTACATAATCATATTGACTAAACTTTATCCTGGGGAAGAAATGAGGTGGAGGCTATGGGTATTGAGTGTTTCATGTGCTGTCAAATCCAATTAAAGTGCTATTATTTTTGTCAAATTTTTAAAAAATTTACATAGAAAGGCTCATTGGGTGAAGAAAGAGAATGGTAGATATTCATAACTGAATATAATAAAATGCATCAATAAAACATTACATTAAAAACCCTATTCTGGTTGAAAATTGTTTTCTTCCTTATTTTAACATAAATTTATCAAACATTTTTGTTATTTGAAAGAGCCATTGTTAATGGTGAATTGGGTCTGATCCATTCTTTTTTTTTTTTTTTGCCATATGGTATTCCCTCATTAAAATTAGTGGTTTATTACTTAGCTAAAAGACAGAAAAAGAAAGAACTCTCTCCCAAAAGGAGTTGGTACCAATTATGTATTAACAAGATCAACTAGTATTAAAGAATTTTAACCCTTCTGACATTAATTAATCTGGAAGCAATGGTAATAAAGGTTAAGGTCTTCTGTTCCCTTAAAGCTGGCTAAAGAATGCCTCTTCACACCCATTAAATGGGCAATCACAGTGTTCCAATTCTACTACAAATGGTTTATGCAGTTAGAGAAAGAGAGTGTGAGCTTAAATGCAAAAGCAAAGAGATGGAGTAATGATTGGGGGCATATATCCTTATAATTGCCTTCTCTTCTCCATGACTTCCCCTACAAAAAAATGGGGAGCCTGCTCTTTTCTTCTAACATCATTAACAAGAAATAACACACTTTAATAGGTTATAATAATTCTACCTTAATTTCTAAAACAAAATGTTCCAAATAATTGTTCTACCCAAGATATTTTTCCTTAAATTTTCCCAATCTTCTTAGGAGGAAAAAAAAAGAAAAGAACTTTAGAGTTGCAATGTATGGTCTCTTTCTTCAAGTGAAATGAATTTACATATTGGTTTTCTTGTTAAGGCTGTTTAACATTCTTTAGTCCCAAGAAAGCCATACTTAATTATGTTTCTATAAAAAAAAGATTTTTTCCCCTCTCAAAAATCTTTGAACCGTTCACAGAGTGAGATTTCTTTACAAGGCCATTTGGCCTACTGCTGGGGTGGGGAACCTGAGGCTTTGAGGCCACATATGGCTTTCTAGGTCCTTGGGTGTGGCCTTTTGACTGAGCCGAAGTTTTACAGAACAAATCCTTTTATTAAGGAGATTTGTTCTGTAAAGTTGGGATTCTATCAAAGGGCCACACTCGAGGACCTAGAGGGCCACATATGGCGCTAATTCACTAGACCAAGTCTTCATGCCTAAATTCACTGAATTATGACATTAACAGGACATTTAGGCCTGGGCATTTTTTATAATTGCTATATATTACCATATATTGGAAAGACGCCTGTCATTGGAAGACCTGGGCTCATATCCCCATTCTGCTCCTTACTATCTCTGTGACCTTAGACAAATCGGTTAAACTCTTTGACGTTCAATTTCTTCACCAGGAAAAGAAAGGCTTAGACTAGATCATGGTTAAGGTCCTTTCTAGCTTTAGATACAATTATCTTATAAAATAGTGATAGATATTGTCATGATGGCCAAAAATGATCAGATGAGTACAGTATGGTCTAATGACCACTAAGATACCTGATGTTACTATTTTATTTATCTAGCTCCGGAGTTCTTAACCTTTTCTGTGCTATAGACTCTCCATTAGAATAATGTTTTAAAATGTATAATTTAAAATGCATAGGAATCCAAAAGAAACCAATTATATTGATAGTTATGAAAATATTTTTTAAAAGTTCACAGACCTAATATTCAGAATTCCTGGACTCTGGATTGATATTCAGGGCAATTATAGCACTATCTTGGCCATACCTCTTCTATGTGTCATTGAAGAAATCAGGGTGCAGCAATTTAACCTCCAAAGGAGGTATGAGTTGCAGGGTAGCCCTGCCAATAAAAAGATGGGGGCAGGGGAGCAAAATGATTGACACTTTACTTGCCTATTCCATAGCCCACCGAACTGCATTACACAGTTAATGTTGATTTCTCTCAGAACTTGTTTCATCTGCAATGTTTCTAAACATAATAATATTTCACAATTCTTTAAGTTTATGAAGTGCCTTCCTTTAAACAACTAACTCTATAAGGGGGGTGATGGGTATATTTATACTTATACTTTATACGGCAGAACTGAAGTTCAAAACAGTTAATGCTGCCAAACCTCACAGCTGGAGATATCAAAGCTGGGATTCAAGTCCAGGTCTTCAGTTATACTACTTTTATTAATTGTATGACCTTAAGAAAGTCATTCCTACTTTTGAGACTTTAGTTTTCTAATCTGTAAAGTGGAATGTAGGCGTAGGATCAAATAACCTGTAAGGATCCTCTTAGTTCTAAATCCTATGATCTCATTTTTTTTTTTACCAGTTCAGCACTTTTTCTAATATCTAGTCCCTAGCATTGTCTTGAGAAATGAAAACATATTAAAGAGAAATGGATAGATGCATTTCCCTGATTAAGCAAGACCTACATTCCAAGTTTATGAAGAACTGGAAAAGTTCTTAGAATTGCCCTGGGTTTAGGAGATTTCTAAGCAGGAAATGGAAATTTTCCCACAAGAGGGATTGTCCTTTAAAACTGTCACAAGTAAACAAACAACAATAATTATTCTCTGGCTCTCTCTTCTTGGAGCACTAATGGTGCTCCAGATTGGTCCTGTGGGACATGAGATGGGCTTTTTTTCTCAGAGTAAGAAGTTTTGGCTTTAACTTCATATTTGTATTTTTCCCCTGGCTTACCACATTATCTTGGGGCATCTGTAAAAGCTTGTGTAACTCTATAAAAATTTTGTTTCTGATTTTGCGAATTTACCCTATCTTCTTTGCTAGAGGATAGCTCTGGTCATTCATTCCTTCAGGGTTTGGAGGTTGTTGTTGTTTTGACTGGCAGGATAGCATTTTGATACTCTACCTTTTTCTTTATCAGCTGTCTTAACTTCAACATTGGTTTACATCAAACTAATTAGAAAGCACAGAACATGGTGTATCTGTATTTCATTCTGGCTCATCGTGATATGACTGCATTCTCATAGTGTCTACCTCAGAGAATCTTGGAGAAGAAAGAATCCTTTGCAATCATTGGAAAAGAAGAAATGAGGGCCTGAGAGAGAGAAGTAACAAAGTAGAACCATGTCCCAGTATCATTGACTATTGCCTAGGCTTCTCATTTCAGCATCTTAACTACCTGGGTATGCAATCCACTGCCTGTCTCTGACCTGCAAGACCTTCTGGAGCCTTCCTACGTTAGATGACTTCTATAACTCAGGTTTCTTGCTCATTAGACTGTGGTCTTGGCATGTACCAGCCTAGTGGTAGCTACTTGGGTTCCTAGTCCCACCTCCAGATGCCAGCCTTTCCCTATTGCTGTCCATATTGTGGAATTATATCTAGAAATAGAAAGACCATGGAAATTGAAGAGGCAAGTTCACATAATCCTTCTGGGCATAGCTCTGGCTAACACTAAGAATTCCCCACTCCAAAAAAAGAAAAAAGAAACCAAACCAAACCATGCTGGCTTTAAATAAATCAGTTCCCAAAACATATTCTTATTTTGAACCCACTTTCCACCATGCAATATAATAGCTGTCCTCAGTTTTCATCACTGGCAAATGTGATAAGCATGAATGTTTTCCATGCCTTCCTCTAAACCACGGGGAAAGAAAAAATTATTGAAACCCCAAGGGCCAAAACAAAGCCCTGGTACACTTAACTAGGATCATCCTTCTATAACAGTGTTTTCTATCTATTGGTCCATGGCAAATTGCTACAGGTCTACAAAGTATTTAGGTAAAAATTGTAGACTTGAGCAAACCCAATAAGGGAAACAGCTGTGCATCCAACATTACTTGGGCATATTGCTAGTTTTATTTTACTGATGAAACTAGCCTTTTGCATATTCAGATGCTCCAAAATATTCCCTCGATGATGACTAATAATAATAGTTAGCATTTTGTATCACACATTAAGATTTGCAAACTGCTTTATACGTGTTAGACATATAACAAACAGGAGTTACTGGAGGTTTGCACAATAGCCTCTAACAGATTCACTCTTGGTCTGGTCAGACAGGAAAGACAGCTTTGAAGGGGTTAATAATAAGCTTTATTCTTGTCTAGTTTTCTCTAACACAGTATTGTTGATAACCGAAGCACCACAAATTCCTATAGCATTCCCTAATCACCCTTTTCACAGGAGTCAGCAGGGAGGGAGCACAACTACCCTCACATCTCGATGGAGTCAATCGAAACAGGCACAACTTGTGCATCCCCTAAATCCCCTCAAGCCTCAATGAAGGCCAGTTGAGGCAAACACAGATTCCCCCCTCCCAAGCCTTAATGGCGGCTGATCAAGGCACATACCATTCCAGCTTGTGCATTCAATCATAAAGGAACCCCAACTCACTGACCCTACTTTATAGGGCAACAGACAAAGAAGGCATATTGCCAACAATAGCCTCACAAGTTTTTATCACCTCGCCTCCATATCTCACTGCACGGTGGCTGTGGATCTTTATAATTTCAGCACACGTGTTTATATCATTTATCATTATATAATGCTGCACAAGCATGGTGGAAATGTTTTGAACCACGAACATGGGAACTCATATCTAATACCTGGGAAACAGAGATTCTTATGGCCACGGATCCTGGGAAACTGAACTTTAAGAAATAATAACAAAAATCCACTTTCACACACTAAAATCCACCTTACATTAAAATTCACCTTACTGACAATAAGTATCTCATTTGATACAACAATCTTGGGAGAGGAGTGCTATTATTAGCCATTTTACAGAATCATTAAAGGTCAACAGCACAAAGTTCCACCTTAATTACCATTGCATAGACTCACTCATAAGCACTGAGACAATTGGGAGTCATTGATTTGTATCTGATGTGATATTGGGGGTGGGGAACTTCTCCATGCCCAATCTGGGTGAGTTTGGGGCCCTTTAGGGGCCCTGAACAGGATATATAAGTGCAGAGGTTAGCGTTCTCTCTGGGAGCTCTGAACCACAGCAGTAGTGGCGCGTGATTCTAGACCAGCCGTTATAATGAGCTCCCCGGCTGAACACCCAGATGTTGATAACTATGAATTGTATTTGGTCTGTAATTCAGGGTGCTGGTTTTTTCCCCTGAACTAAGCATATGATTAAAGTAAGATTGTTAACCCCATAATGTTGCTTTCCTTAATAAAGCAGATGAAAAGGACCTGGGCTTGCAATATTCTGTGAGCTGGCTGTTTGTTGGCTTTATACCCTCACAGCAGCTGCTAGCTAGGTTGTTGGAACAGTTTATAAAGCAAAAGGCCTTGGTTTTAAAAAATAAACAAACCTAACCTGAAAAAACTGGCCTTTCTTTCTCCATCTCTTCTCTTCCTCTTTCCCTCTATCTCCTGCTTTTTTCCTGATCTCCCCTTTTATCTGGTGCCCAGTCCATACCCCATATCTTCTCTTCTGTTCTAAAGATATCAAAATAGTCTTCAGTAGAGAATTTAGGTATTTTGTTTGAAGTATAGCTAGGGCTGAGAAATGAAGCTTTAAGGTGATGTAGACTCATTAATCAACTCTTTAAAATTTATTAATCAGAACTATTATGAGCCTTCAACCACAGTAGTCCAACTAACTTAACTATGATCCAGCCACATTTCTCTATAAGGATATTATAAGACTGTCACATGCCTTGTTGAAACCCAGCTTCAGTATATCCTTCTTCAGCATTCCCCTGATCCATTGCACTAGTCCTCCATCATTCTAGTGGGTCTGTTGTGACATTAACGTTGGTACTCCTTCCAGTCATGCACATCATGATCCTTTCACATGTGCCCAACTTATCCAGATTCCACCCATGTCTTCCTACTAGTCTGCCATAGGAGAACCACCCATCGTGTTGGGGCCTTCTTCAGTTCTTTTAACATTTCCAGGTCTCTTCTTCTATTTTTTAAACTTTATTTTTATTTTTTAAGCTTTTGTTTAGTAATTTATTTTCCCCCAGTTTTGTGTAAAAACAATTTTTGACATACCTTTGTCAAAACTTGGAGTTCCAAATTCTCCCCTTCCTCCCTCTCCTCCTTTTGAGAAGGAAAGCAATTCCATGTAGGTTATACATGTGTAGTCATGAAAAACATATTCATAATAGTCACATTGTAAAAGAAAACACAGACAAGAAAAAACTCAAGAAAAATAAAGGAAGTTAAAAAAGTGTGCTTCAATCTGCATTCAGACACCATCAGTTCCTTTTCTGGAAATGTTTAACATTTCTTACCATAAGTCCTTCAGAATTGTCTTGGATCATTGTATTGTTGAGAATAGCTAAGTCATTCATGGCTGATCATCTTATAATATTCCTGTTACTTTGTACACAATACATTTCACTTTGCATCAGCTCATGCAAGTCTTTCTGGTTTTTCTGAGTATCCTGCTCACCATTTCTTATATTACAATAGCATCCATTACAGTCATATACCACAATTTGTTCAACCATTCCCCAACTGATGTGCATACCATCAATTTCCAATTCTTTGCCACCAGAAAAGAGTTGCTATAAATATTTTTGTATGTATAGGTCCTTTTCCTTTCTGTTTTTGTCTCTTTGGGGATACAGCAGGTTTTCTCTTCTAAGTAATAGTTTCTTCCCCTTTAAGATTACTTTCTATCTACTCTATATATATCTTTTTAATAAAATAATAATAAGCAAAAAATAATAGTAAGTAGTTATGCAGCACTCTAAGGTTTGCCAAACACTTTCCAAACATTATCTCATTTGATCCTTACAACAACCCTGGGAGATAGGTGCTGTTATTATCCCATTTTATAGATGAGGAAACTGAAGCAGGCAGAAGTGGAGGTTGGATTTGAACTCAGGCCCTCCTGACTCCAGGTCCTGTGCTCTACCCTCTGAACCACGAAGCTGCCTCTAGTACACACACACACACACACACACACACACACGTATGCAATATCTGTGTATGATATATATATGTATATATATATATATATATATATATCATATATATACACACAGACATACAGAGAGAGATAGTTGTGCAGTTTATCCTTTGTTCTTGAAGAGGACCATGACATCAAGAAGATGATGCCACAACTTACAGTTGACTTGAATTTGAGTTAGGGAGGACTGTGCAAGGTCACCAGCCTTGCTTTTTCATCCAGAACCATCTGGGTGACTAGAAATAGCCCAGGATACACTGGGAGAGTTTGGTCTTTTTATGCTAAGGTCTTTCTGAGTTCTCACTTTGAGTGAGGTAATGCTCATTCACTGAATAGGCCTGTTTAAGAAGTGATTCAAGGGGTGAAGCCAACAAAAGCAGTGACTTGCACGAGCTCCACCACCCGGGTCCCTCCAAAAACCGATAAAAATGGCTCTGAACAAATTCTAGAACTGCAGAACCCACAAAATAGCAGAGGGAAGCAGGGCTCCAGCCCAGGACAGCCTGGATGGTTGCTGGGTAAGGTCTATCGCATGGAACTGGGAGCGGAGCAAAGCAGAGCCCAGTGTGAGATGCACCTGGACCTACCAGACCAGGAGTATAGCGGAACAGGCCCTAGCGCCCTGAATCGGTGAGCTGCGGCAGTTACCAGACTTCTCAACCCACAAACACCAAAAACAACAGAGAAGTTTAGTGGGAAAAGCTGCTGGCAGACAGAGTGAAAAGAGTCCACAATTTGGCCACTGCCCCAGAGGCAGCAGGGGTGGTGCAGCTACAGAACTAGAGCTGAGGTTGCTTCCAGCCCCAGGACCACCAGGTGGGAGGAATTAAGTGGGGGATCAGAGCAGGAGTGCAGAGACTGCTTAAGATCTGAGTCCTGTCTGGTTGTTGGTTCTTGGGGGAGGAG
>JAQQSZ010015187.1:0-11338 GCA_028646595.1 Phalanger gymnotis
CCCCTCCCCACTCCTCCTCCCACCTTCCCTCCCCTCCCCTCCCCTCTCCTCTCTTCCCCAACCCTGGTTGTGTCGCTTTGAGCCTGGGGAGGTTGCAGGAAGCCAGGGAGCAGAAGTGCCAAGTAGGAAACTGTCAGGCAGCCAAGACCCTACTTGTTTGTTCGTCTTGCTGGAGCCAGGGACTGACCTTATTAGCTCGGAGGGCAGCTGCCTTATTAATGCACATCTGGCAGAGGAGAGGCTCCCCAGCCCCTGGATTGTCTTCCTGCCGTCCACTAGCCTTGCATTACCTTCGAAGGAATGCGGACGGGGACTTCACGCATCTGCAGGGAATTTCTGTTGGGGCTCCCTCCCTGCAGCCCTGGCCTGCTGGGTAGTCTGCAGAATTGGGGGGAGGGACTCTTCTCCCCTCCCTGATTTCTGTGGGCTTTCCTACTGGCAGCCCGTCCGCACATGGAGGAATAAACTATGATGAGTGCCAGGGAGAAACCATTCCCCTGGGTCCCCAGCTCTGCTGAGGCCGAGGAGGAGGGGAAGGGGTGGAAGGAGTGACAATAAGCTATTAACCGGGGGTGTGGAGAGAGAATGTCAAAGGTCACACTATATCTAATATCAGTGCTGGAAGGGACCTTAGAATGGAGACTGTTAGAGCTGGAAGGGCCCTTAAACATGAGAATTAGAGCATGGAACTTCAGAACTGGGTGGTTTAGCCCACCACCCTTCAAACTACCAGGGACGACTGAGGCTTCAGAGAAGGGAAGTGCCTTTGTCCCAGGTCACACAGCTGATGGGTGGCAGGAATGGGAGCAGGGCCCAGGTTTCCCCGACTGCTCAGTCTGACATACTTTCCCAAAGGAACATGCCACTGGCCAGTACAAAGGGGGAGGAGAATCTGGTCAATTCAACAAGCATTTATTAAGCCATTACTGTGTATCAAGCACTGTTCTGAGTGTGGATGATACAAATATAAGTAAAAATTAAGCTAGCCCCTGCCCTCAAAGGGCTTACTTTCCAAAGAGGGAAGGCAGCCCCTGAAAGACAGCTGAAAAGTGACCTGGTCTGGAGAGGCAAGGGTCAGGTGCTGCCCTACTGTGTTTTAGAAGATCATAGACTCGGGGCAGCTAGGTGGCCCAGTGAGTAGAGCACTGGCCCTGGAGTCAGGAGGACCTCAGTTCAAATCCGTCCTCGGAAACCTGACACACTTACTAGCTGTGTGACCTTGGGCAAGTCACTTAACCCCAATTGCCCTGCCTTCCCCACTCCAAAAAAAAAAAAGATGATCATGGACTCCTTAGGGATCGTTGGCAGCTAATGTGGTGTGGGGGAAAGATGAATGAATAAGCATTTATGAAATACTTACTGGAAATGGAAACTGAAAAGTAAGTCTACTCTCAGAGAGTTCACATGTTAATAGGAGGCCTCTAGCTGGGACAGTAAATAGAGCACTGGGCCTGGAGTCAGAAGACCTGGGTTCAAATCCTGCCTCAGCTTAATTTCTATCTTCCTTAGTTTTCACAAGTAGAAAATAGGGAAAATAATAGCACTTGCTTTCCAGGGTTGTTATGAGGAGAAAATGAAATAATTTTTGTGTAGCACCCAGCACACATGGATTGTTTAATATCTCTCCCCCTCCCCAGCTCACCCCACCCCCAGTGGAGGAGATATCAGAAGTAAGAGATTTCCAACTGGGAATCAGCAGACCCTTGGGCCTTGGGGTGCAGTTAAGGTCCTTAGGGCCCTTAGGCGACACAGAGAGTAGTATATTTTCTTTCAGATTTTAAATTCTGAAAATCATTTTTAAAATCATTCCCATTTCTGATGCCAAAGCAATTGATAGTGCCAAGGACTTTAGTATGTTTTGGGTTTTTTTTGGAGGAGGGAAGGCAAGGCCAGGTAGGGCAGTTAGGGTTAAATGACTTGCCCAAGGTCACACAGCAAGAAAGTGTCACGTATCTGAGGCTGGATTTGAACTCAGGTCCTGTATTCTACTCACTGCACCACACTTTATTAACATTATCTCATTTGATCCTCATAACAACCCTGGGAGGTCAGTCCTATTATTATGCCCCTTTTATAGATAAGGAAACTGAGGCAAACAGGAATTAAGTGACTTGCCCAGGATCACAGAGCTAGTCATTGTTTGAATTTGGACTTAACTCAGGTTTTCTGGATCCACTGCACCACCTAACTGCCCCCCTCCGAGGCTCAGGTTCTCCATCTGGGGTTGGACTCTTGGACCGATGAGGTCCCTGCCTTCCTGCTCCCATTCAGCCTCCATCTCCTGAGGACTTCTCTATTGTTTGCATTCCAAGTGTACCCTGCATTATGTTAATCCATACACTGGAGTGGAATGTTAAGCTTATAAACAGGGACTAGACTTGGTTTACAGTGTCCGGAAGTTCTGACTTTAAGAAATAGGAATCTTTAGACAATGAGTTCTTTCCCTGACAATAATGCAAAAGGGATTGGGGGTGGGGAAATAGTTTCATCTTTTCCTTGGTGCTTGTGCTCTCTCTCCCATTCTCTCTCTCTCTCTCTCTGTCTCTCCCATTCTCTCTCTCTTTCTCTCTCTCTCTCTTCTCCTCCCTCTCTCCCTCCCCACCTCTCCCTCTGTCTTCCCCCCTCTCTCCCTCTCCCTCCCCCCTCTCCCTCTCCCTCTCTCTCCCTCTCCCTCACTCCTTCTCCCTCACTCCCTCTCCCTCTCCTTCTCTCTCTGTCTCTGTGTGTCTGTCTCTTTCTCTCTATCGCTGAAACAAGAGTATGTCAACTCTCTAGTGACTAAGGACTTTTGGCTCCCTTCTCTTGGGATGCCCCCGCTTGAACAGTGTGTTTTCTCTGGCCCCAAACAATCCTGACACCCTGGATGCTAGAGCCCCTCTGGCTTTCCCTCTGCCATATCCCTTCTGGGAGTGTCAGAGGTTTTGTTGATAGGGTCACAGAGTCACAGAATTGCAGGGCTAGTAGAGACCTTAGAGCACATTTAGACTCATAGACTATTAGAGCTGAAAAGATTATCTCCTTTTAATTTATGGCAGTTTTCAGGCACTACCTCTTTTTATTTTTATAACTTTTTAATTCTGAACTTAAAAAACACCAAACAAGACTAACATTTCTCATACAGTAGAATAAAAAATAGGTTTGGACATGAAACTATGAATCTCTACTATATACAGTTTGTATTTTTTTTAAAATGTAGAATAAATTCAGTGGGCAACTTTCAAAACTCTTCTGCTTGTCTGCAGTTCTTTGTGGTCTTCCATCTATTTGCTTCTGTGTATTTACAAAAAAAAAGTAGCTAGGTGGCACAGTGGATAGAGCACCAGGCCTGAAGTCAGGGAGACTCATGTTCTGAGTTCAAATCCAGCCTCAGACACTTACTAGCTGTGTGAGCCTGGGCAAGTCACTTAACCCTGTTTGCCTTAGTTTCCTCATCTGCCAAATGAGCTGGAGAAGGAAATGGCAGACCACCCCAGTATCTTTGACAAGAAAACCCCAAATGGGGTAACAAAGAGTGGGACATGACTGAACAACAATTTTTTAAAAAATGCTTCAATGACCCTTTTGGGGGGCTGCCTTATCCCCTAGCCCTTCTCCTTCTCCTACCCTACCCTCAAATTTAAGAAAGAGAACATGGGAATTGGAATGCAGAGAAATGACTGGTCCATTGTGAGTAGCCGAGCTTGAAGATAGAAAGATTTCTTCCCACTTCTAGCTAATCTTTAATCACTGAGATGGGGCAGGAGGACCAAATACGACTAGACAGACAGGACCAAGACAATGTCTGCTCGCTCCTTCCTTTCAGAGGAGACTCAAGCCAAGAGAGAGGTGACCTGCCCAGAGTTAAGCTAGTGGCGGAGCCAGAGAGACTTTGGGGAGGAGAGAGGTGAATGACATTCACCTTCCCTGTACCCATTTCAAGAAAGTGGCATCTTTGTCAGCTACAAGAATCACTAAGTTTGAAAAGAGAATTCCAACCAATAGCTCTTCAAAGGTGGAATGTGTGGGAGCTGTGGGTTTCTCCTCAACGGATTTCTTCTAAGACAGGCTGGAGGACCACTCCTCAGGGTCCAGGATTCCGTAGTAGCAATTGCCCATCCAGGTCGAGATTGGATCAATCATTTCTGAGGCCCCGTCTGACTCTTGAGATGCTGCGATTCTGAGAACCAAGGTCCTGTTTTCATTTTTAATTCACTATCTTATGAAAACAGTACGATGCTGTTATGTTGTTGTATGATGCTGTCGTTAGCTGCTCCATAGTCCAATGAACAGAAGTAACAGCAGCAGAGACAGCAATCAGCAATTACTTTGATGAGTAACTCATTACTTAAAGAGCCAGAGTGAAGGATTTTAGGGCTGGAAGGGACCCAAGGAAATCTTTTGCTCCATTGCCCTGTTTTCACACAGACCCCCCACTTTACAGCCTGGGAAACCGAGATCTGGGGCTTGTCCAAGATCATTTCATAGGTTTTCGTATTAGGAAATACTCCTTCCTTTTACAGAAGGAGGTTCAGAGCAGGAAGGGAGCTTCACCCAAGGTCAAGTAGTATTCAAACCCCAGTCCTCTGACAGCAAACCTTGTCTTCTCATCATGAAGCCTTGCTTCCTGTAGAACCCAGGCCAGCTGCCTCCTGGTAGAACATTCTTGGTAACCCTTAAAGCACTGCAGAAGTGTGAGTTAGCTTCTGTTGTTATTATAACACTCATTTTCATTTTCAACAATTGCTATTCTGCTTTCTGGCTCTTTCAAAGCTGCTCAACCACAAGAAAAGCTTTTTTCCTTTGAAAAGCTTTATTGCTTTTGTTTCTGTGCTGATACTTCTAGGTTGTGACATAATATAGGGTGACTTTTACATGTAATTGGAAAAAACACCGTTAAATACAAAAAAATTAATATAGGGTGACTGATTTCATACTAGTACCAGACACTTTGAAATGCCACTAGAAGGAAGACTTCACTGTCAGCCTTCCCTTACGATTCAGTTCAGCATAAATACATTTATTAAGTGCCTACCTTAGGCTTGGTGTTGGGGATACAAAGCTAGATCCATGTAGACCTGCCCTCAAGGAATTTAAGGAGAACAACTCGATAAATAAGTATTGTACAAGGAAGGATTGAGGGTCAAGGGTCAAAGGAAAAATCCAGACAAAGTGCTATGAGAGAAGTCATAGTCAGAGAGCAAAACATTTTCCCCTTGGACCAGGGTCAGGAGAGGCTTCATGGAGAAATGGCATCCTATTTGGACCCTGAAGGAAGAGAGGGACTTCATTAGACAGCATTGGGATTAAGAAGGAGTCCATTCCAGTCCAGATATGGGGAGGGGTGATCAAAGCCCAGAGGTGGGAGCGGGCAGGACAAAATTGGAGGGTGATGGCTGTCGCTCTGACTGGAACACAGTGTATCTCAAGGAAAGCTGTGTAAGGGAAGATGAACAGGTACCTTCAAGTCCCCTTGTGGAGGACCTAGAATACCCAAGTTCAAGTTTATACCAGTCGCCATAACCAAAGTTTCCAAGGAGAATGGGGGAATTGAATACTCATAGGATGTAGGGAGAGGATGGACCTTATAGATGTTAGCCTCCCTGTCCCTGTACTTTATAGATGAGGGAACCGAGGCCCAAATAAAGTAGCAATGCCTGCCCTAAAGGCAAGAAAGTCTAACTGACTAGCCAAGGATTATGGGTGTGGATAAGAAGTAGCAGTACGTTATATCATAGCAGCGGGGTTGAACACATAGACGCATATGTATATGTGTGTATAATTTGTATACCTTAAAGCTATGATTGTTCTGATTTTATAGATGAGGAACCTGTGTTCCAGACAGGAAATCAGGATTCAAATTCAGGTCTTCCGCCTTCCAAATCCACCATACCACACGCCTGAATAGCCTAAACACTTCTGCCATTGTTCAGTCCTGTCTTAGTCTTCATGGCCCCACTGGGGGTTTTCTTGACAAAGATACTGGGGTGGTTCGCCATTTTTTTCTCTAGCTCATTTGACAAATGAGAAACGGAGGAAAACAGGATTAAGTGACTCGCCCAGGATCACACAGCTAGTAAGTGTCTGAGGCCAGATTTGAACTCAGGAAGAGAAGTCTTTCCTGACGCCAGGCCAGGCGCTGTGTGCACTGTGCCGCCTTTCCTGCCCAATCCACTGCAGTGAATGCTAGAAGCTGCCCGTTGGCCTTTTAGACGTTCTCTGTAAAGCGGAGATAACGGTAACACCTGCCTCCTGGAGTCATTGTGAGGACCAGCTGAGACCAATGCTTGTAAAACACTTAGCACGTTCCTGGCGCATCGGAGGCAGTATATAAATGTTAGCTATGATGATGATGGTGGTGATAACTAGAACCTCTTTCTGGGTCAAGATGTATCTGATTGCCTCCACACCTGTCGCATTGTTCTTGCCTCAAATAGTTTCTCCCAGAAGCCACATGTCCCACCAAAGAGCTCTCTAGCATTTAGAACTGGAAGGAACCATTGCTCAAGCCCCATACTTTACAGATGAAGGAACCGAGGCCCCAAATGTCTAAATGACTTCTTGTTGTGACCTCATGGACTTTGTCCATGGGGTTTTTTTTGGCCATGGGGTTTTCTCGGCAAAGATACTGGAATGGTTTGTTATTTTCTTCTCTAAGGCCACTAGGGGTTATATAGCTAATAAGTGTCTGAGGTCATATTTGAACTCAGATCTTCCTGACTCCACATCCAGTGTGCTATCCGCTGAGCCACCTACCTGCCGCTTACATGACTTGACTAGGGTGATATACGTAATAAATAGCAGAGCTTGGATTCTAACTCAGGAACTCTGATGCCCAGTCTATGATTCTTCCCACTGCTCTGTATCGTTTCTCCTTGAGCTAGAATATCAGATAGGACCCTGAACTTGAAGGGTCATCTAGTCCAACCCCTTCATTTTACAGATGAGGACACTGTAGAGTGTCACCATAGAGAGGAAGAGACTTCACCAAGGTAATCCAGAGAGTCCGTAGCAGAGGTTAGATTCTAACCCGGTGCTACAGGTGCTGAGGGGTACAGAGTTAGGCCACTGGAATGGAGTCCTTGGAGCCCTACTTAGAAGGGCGCCCTTTATCCCCATTGGCCCAACACTGAATTCAGCAGTGTCTGGCTCCTCTCTCCTGTTTTTGAAATTTAAAACATTTACAAGACCAGCCCACTTAGCTCTTGCTCTGTGTTACAGAAAAGAGGATTTGGAAGGCTTTTTTGCTTGTTTTGGCTGCCTTTCCTCCTTGTTCAGGCTTCCTTTGCTTGAGTTTGCTCCCTTTCTCTTTCCAACCTTCCCTCCTTGTGTAAAAGTTTAAACAATGAGGAAGGAATTTGTGGCAGATCTGCTAAGAGAGAAGATTCCAGTTCTCTCCTGAAGCTCCTTGGGAATGTTACTTGTGGACTGAGGGTCTTAGGGACATCCCCAAGGCTCCACAAATACTCCACCCCCAATACCTTTCCATTGAAGTAGATCCGAGGAGGTCCTGTGGTGTTATAGGTTAGTACATTCCTGCCACCCATCTGCCATCAAGGCCAGGTCTCCTGACTCCAAGTTCAGTGGTTGGTGCTCGAAACTGTGCAGGCAAGATAGACAAGACAGCCAGATGGACAGAGATGGACAGATGGACAGAGATGGATATGTAGGTAGATAGACTGATAGATGGACAGAGAGAGATAGGTAGATAGATAGATAGATAGATAGATAGATAGATAGATAGATAGATAGATAGATAGATGGAGATAGATGGACAGAGATTAGAAAGGTGGATAGATAGATGGGGATAGATGGATAGAGATAGACAGACAGATAGATAGATGGAGGTAGATGGACAGAGATAGATAGATAGAAAGAAAGATAGAAAGAAAAATAGATAGACAAATGAAAGATATTCCTAACCAATAGTACATTTGTAGTTCCTGACTCCTAACACCTCAAATAATAGGCTTATGTAGGCTCAAAACTACCAGCTGGGCCTCCCCTTTTGACTTAGCAATAAATTCACATGAGGACTTAATGATAGGCTAAGGCAGGACTTAAACCTAGATCATCAGCTGTGAAAAGCCCCCTTCCTTGGTTGCAATGTTCTCAGTTCTCTTCATTTCTGGGCATCTCATTTGATCCTCAGGACAACCTTGGGAGGTAGACGTTATTTTCATTCCCACTTTACAGATGAGGAGTCTGAGACCTCGAGGGAGTGTGATGTACAGTAAGGTCACAGAGGTAACAAGCATCAATGGCAGGTTTTGAACTCAGCTCTTTTGACTCCAAAGGCTTCTGACCACATTATTACTGTTATATTGTGACCCAATGTGTCAAAGATGTGTCAAGCCGAAACACTTATGCCCTGGGAGTGTCCATGAATCCAGGCAGTGAGTAGCATTTCTCTTCTGCCCAGTTACAGAGAGATAGCTTGTCCCCACTGTGATTTTTGGGTATGGGGTTTTTGTTTTTGGGTCGTTTTTTTTTTCTTTTTGCAGAAGGAGGTGCATTCAGCTCACACTCTCCATTGGTGCCCTTTGCTAGAGCATTTGCCGTCTGGCCCGATGAAATCCTCGAATTACTTTGGGAAAAGCCCTTGGCTCAGGTTTCTGGTCTGGGCAGTGTGCATCTGGACAGCCCAGCTGCCCGAGGCAGACAGAGCTGGAAAAGGGAAGGGGGAGAAAAAAAGCTCTAAAACACCCAACCGCAGAGACAGTCAGGGCAGGAACCCTGTAGACAGAGTGTCCCTAAGGAAAAAAAAAATCCTAGTTTGGGAATTGGGAGAGGAAAGAAGAAATGGAAAGATTATGATCAGGGAGGAGCTGGGGGAGTCGATGAATTATTTCCCTTTGAAACAGTCATTTCCAGAAAAAGAAAAGGTAGCAAAGAGGGGGAGACAATTCCCACAGGGATGCCAGGCTGAGGAGCTACAGTGGGAAAGTTCCCTGTGATCCCAGTCAGAGAACCTGGGTTCAAATCCAGTTCTGCCACTTCCTCAATAGATGATCTTGGGGAAGTCAGTTCCCTTTTCTGAGACTTTCTTCTGTGCAATAAGGGATTATTTCTAAGGGTCCTGCAGCTCCAGATCCTCTTCTGATCCCGTGAACAGAAAATTCAAGGCTTTTACTCTACCAGTCTTGTTATTTTTGAGGAAGTCACCTGATTCCTCTGTGCCTCAGTTTCCTCAGTAAGCAAAAGGTGAACAGAATCCATGCCTGGGCAAATGGATGCTTTTTGCACGTGTTCCAGACTGCAGCCCATGCCATGCGGTTCAGAGGAAGGTCCTGAGTCAGCAGGAACTGTGATTTCAAATCCTAGGCCAAGGATCAGCTGAGAACAGAACTGATTCTAGGGGGTATTCAAGGGAGACATTTGGGTCAGGGCAAACATATGGGGAAGGGGTAAAAGAGGGAGGGGGTGACAGAGATGGGATGTTTTGTAATATTCCTTTTGAAAAAATGCATATATTTTTATTGCCAGAAAACTCCCCCTTCCATGGGGCCTAGAGATTTGTTTTGTAATGAGTTGTCACATATGTTTCAGTGAAGGCTCAAAGCATTTGAGGGGGAAATAATAGAGAGTGGAAGAAATTTTGCAACCTTGCCCAGGGTGCTTTGTCCCAGTTCTAGAAGGAAGGCTGAGCATAGTACCCATGTGCACCCTAATGAGGCCCCAGGGAATGGGGCACATCTCCATGGAGAAATTCTCTTTCCCCATATTCCAGCTCCAATCTTACCAGTGACCGTGGACATATCACTTCCCTGCATGGGTCTCAGTTTCCCTCTATGTAAAATGAGAGAGTTGGACCAGATAAGGGATATCTTAATCTTTTTTTTTAAAAAAAATGGACCCTTCTCAGAAAAAAAATGATTTGAAAAAATTGTAATAGAAAGAAATGCTATATTTCAGCTAAAGACAAGTGAAAATATAGACATAAACTTCTTTTCCTTATCTGAGTTGATGGACCCTTTGAAATCTGTCCGTACGTCTTTTTGGGTAGATGTCAGGTTAAGAACCCCTTGATTAGCTGAATTGTGAGATCCAGGGTTGCGCGAGCTATGTTGTATAAGAAAACAGAAACAGCGACGACACAGGATTTGGAGAAGGAAAAATCTAATTTGATGCCTCAGTTTCTTCATCTGTAAATATTACTTATACTATTTACTCATGGAATTGTATCAAATGGAATAACATAGCCAAAACACATTTCTTTGTAAATTTCACACAGCACTAGCATAATACCTTGCGCATCCTAGGTACTTAAATATTTGTTGAATTGAACTATTTTTATTATAATACTAAACTTCTGAGGAGAGAGGGACCTTGCCACCAGAGACTTGTTCTGTGATTATTTACTGCTGTTCAGTCACGTCTAGCTCTCTGCGACCCCATTTGGGGTTTTCTTGGCAAAGATACTGGAGTGGTTTACCATTTCCTTCTCCAGCTCATTTGACAGATGAGGAAACTGAGGTAAACTGAGGTAAAGGGACTTGTCCAGGGTCACACAGCTAGCAAGTATCTGAGGCCAGATTTGAACTCAGATCCTCCTGACTCCAGAGCTGGTATTCTATCCATTATACCACCCAATTGTGTGCAAAGATAGGTGGGAGATGGCATGTCATGTATGAGGACCAGACAAGAAGGCTAATCTGCCGGGACTCCAGCGTACATGGAGGGGAATGATGTTCAGTGAGGCTGGAAAATTAGGTAGACACTAGCTTGTGAAGGTCTTCAAAGGCTCCAGTGAGTTCATTATTGACAGTGGAGGTTAGAGGAAGCCACTGGAGTCTATCGAGCAGGGGAGTGACCTAGTCAGATTTGCCCTTTAGGAAAACCAGTTGGACAGTTGTGTGAAAGATGGATTGAATCAGGAAGAGACTTGTTGCTCCTTCTCTGGGAAGCCCTTGTGCTAGATGCTCCTGGAGGTAATAGAGAGGGGCATTAGGAGTTGTTCCTTCCTTCAAAGAACTCACTGCCCGAATAGAGTCAAGATTGACACACAAGCAAAGATAAGTAATAGTTACAGGGTGGTATGTAATCTGTACCAAATGAGGGCAGAGTGTTTGGTATCTAAGGACCTGGGTTCCAATCCCAGTTCTAACAACTCACTACCTGTTTAACCATGGGCCAGTCACTTCCCCCTTTCTAGGCTTTACTGTTCTTCATCTGTAAAATGAGGGGGGTGGGTGGGATTTGAGCTAGATGAGCTCTGTGTTCTTTTTGTAGCTCTGAATCCTGTAAACATGAAGGGAAAGGGAAAAATGCATTGTGTCATCCTTACTGACTGGAAAACAACTCTCCCTCCCATCTCGCACCCCCACCACCCTCCACCTTCCCCTACCTTCGCCTTCTTCTG
>JAQQSZ010015188.1:0-11338 GCA_028646595.1 Phalanger gymnotis
CAAAGTCTGAGTCTGAATCTGAGTCCATTTTTACTGCCTGGCCATGTTCCCAGCCAACTACTTGACCCTTGAGTTTTTTGTTGGGGTATGACTGCTCGTAGAGGGTACTTTGTTCCAAGCTTGAGGATCCGCGCTGTTGTTTTCAGAGCTATTTCTGTACAGCCAGTTCTGCCACACCAGCGCTCCTCTTCCCCCAAGAACTGCCAACCTTGACCTGACTCAGATCTTAAGCAGGCTCTGCACTCCTGCTCTGATCCACCACTTAATTCCTCCCATCAGGTGGGCCTGGGGCCAGAAGCAACTGCAGCTGTAGTTCTGTCCTCAGAGCTGCACCACCTCCCCTGCCCCCAGAGGGTGGCCAAACTGAGAACTCCTTTCACTCTGTCTCAGCAGCTTTTCCCACTAACCTTCTCTGCTGTGTTTGCTGTTTGTGGGTTGAGAGGTCTGGTAACTGCCACAGCTCACTGATTCAGGCCACTAGGTCCTGTTCCATGCGGCTCCCAGTCTGGTTGGACTGGGCGCAGCCCACGCTGGGCTCTGCTCCGCTCCACTTGCAGCTCAGTGCAATAGACCTCACCCAGTGACCATCCAGGCTGTCTTGGGCTGAAGCCCTGCTTCCCTCTGCTATTTCATGGGTTCTGCAGTTCTAGAATTTGTTCAGAGACATTTTTATAGGTGTTTGGAGGGTCTTGGGGGACAGCTTTAGGCAAGTCTCTGCTTTCCAGCCACCATCTTGGCTACACACCCCCCACCCCCCACCCAAATCCATCTTTTAAAGATAGATTTTCATGTTTAGTGTTTAGGATTAGCATGGCATTATTTCTCAAATGCAAACCCATTCAATTCTGGGCCTCATTGTCTGTCGCACCTGCTTTAGGTATAACTCACCAGACTTGCCAGCCAATTTCATATCATAGCCTAAGCAAAATGAAGTTTTTAGACTATTTAATTTTTCCTGGATTGTTTGGCCAATCCCTTTTGGTGCCGATAAAGATGCCACCTCTAAAAACCCTCATTTGACTCTACCATTCTTGTAAGTTACCCTACTATATCTCGCCTTCTTTTCTAAGGCAAACTCCCTAAAGAAGCTATACATACTAGGTACCTACAATTCCTCTCTCACTCTTCTAAACCCTCTGTTATATGGCCTCCAAGCTTCATCATTCAACTGAAATTGCTTCCACCAAAGTTACCAATGATCCCTTAACTGTCATATGTAACGTCCATTTCTCAGTCTTCCTCCATGATGACCCCTCTGCAGAGTTTGTTACTGTTGATCACCTTCTTGTCCTGGATACTCTGTCCTCTGAGTTTTTTTGACACTACTTGGTTTTCCTACCTATCTGATGCTCCTTCTCAGTCTCTTTTCCTGGATCTTCATTTACATCACACCAATTATAGATGTTTCCCAAGGCTCTGTCCTTTCTCTTTTTTTTGCCCTCTTCTCTTTTTCTTTTATCCTATCTCATTAATTTCATTAGTTCCCATGGGTTCGATTACCATCCCCATGCTTATGATTCTCAGATCTATATATCTGGCCTAATCTCTCTCTTGAGCTTCACTTCCACACTACTAACAGCTTATTAGACATTTTGAACTGGATAGTCCTTAGGCATTTCAAACTCAAAATGCCCAAAACTGAACTCAGTAGTTTTACCCCACAACTCACCCCTTTTTCTGAACTTCCCTATTATTACTGTACTGTATTACATCATCCCCCCAGTCTCAGGTTCGAAATTTTGGCATCGCTCTTGACTCTAACCCATTCCATCTATCAAATCAGCTGGCAAACATTGTCATTTCTACCTCCACATCATCTCCTTTTCTCTACTCCACAGCTTTTCACACAGCTAACAAAATGCTGGTTTACGACCCAGAAAACTCTAATGGCCCCACCCTTACATTCAGCATCAAATACCAACATCTTGGTTTGACATGTGAAACTTTATAACTTGGTTCCTTTCTACTGTTCCAGTCCTCTTATAAAAACACCTTCTCTCCACGTCTTCTAAAATCCAGCCACACTGCTCTATTTGCTATTCTTCTCACATGATGCTGCATCTCCCATCTCTGTCACTGCACTGAATGTTCTTCTTCCTCACTGCCACCTCTTAGTTTCGTTGAATTCCTTAAAGACTCAGATCAAACACCACCTTCTGCAAAGTGTCTTTTCCCTGTCTTCCCTCCCCTTGCTGCATCAGTGCTTGCCCTTCTAAGGTTACTTTCCATCTACACTGCATGAATCTATGAGTACTAACTCATGTATGAGTTATGTATTTATGTACTATTTATCTATTTAATCTCCCCTCCCTTCCCCCCAATTGGAATGTAAGCTACATAAAGGGCAGAGATTGCTTTGCTCTTTTTTAATATTCTCAGTGTTTAGAATAATTACTGGCAAATAGTAAGCATTTAATAAATACTTGTTGGTTATGATAACTTTCCAAACTTATTACACAGTACTCTCCTCCTGGCACTATATCCTAGCCAAAATGGCTTTCTTGCTGTCCCTGACACTTGACATTCCATCTTCCATCACCATGCCTTTGCACAGGTTATTTCTCATGCCTTGAATTCTCTCCACTCAACTGTTTTTAGAATTTATCACTTCCTTCAAAGTTCACCTCAATTGACTTGAGGGAGTCAACATGGTGAAGTAATCAGTAAGCCACTCTCACCCTCCCTTACTGACCTTGAAAAATCCAGAGAATATTGCCCCAAGAAAAATCCTGAAATAGTGGAGGCAGCAGAAAGACAATGTGCAGCAATCTTTTAACTTGGGAGGCTAAGGGGATTAAGGGAAAGGTCCCTCTTGCTATGGCTGAAGGAGCACAGGATGAGAGGCATCCCAGCAAGCCAGAAGCAAGCCCCACCTCAGCAAACCAGAGGGAGATCCTGAGCCCGAGGGTAGTGGAGTAGCCAAGCGCCAACACCAGGCACATGCCAGCTACCACCACTAGCTCCAGCTTAGCACCAGGTATGCTACCAGCTTTCAGCTACCAGCACCTGAGGCTCCAGTACACAAAACCAGTAACCAGGCCTCTAGTCCTCAGCACAAGAAGTGTGGGACACTGCCCCTGTGCCCCAGAAGCAGAGATCAACTTAAAAGGCCAGAAAAAACTGAATGCCAATAAATTTGACAATTTAGTGAAATGGATGAGTATTTATGAAAGTATAAATTGCCCAGGTTGACAGGAGAGGAAATAAAATACTTAAATAACCCTATTTCAAAAAAAAGAAATTGAAGCCATCAATGAAGTCCCTAAGAAAAAAATCTCTAGAGCCAGATGGATTTACAAGTGAATTCTACCAAACATTTAAAGAACAATTAATTCCAATAATATATACATTATTTGGGAAAATAGGTGAAGGAGTTCTACTAAATTCTTTTTATCATATACAAAGTTCATCTCAAGTGCTACCTCCTACAAGGAGCCTTTCCTCAGAAGCCTTCTCCCCAGTGCAAGTCTCCTCTCAAATCACTATGCATTTATTTTACATGTATTCCCCCCAGTGCAAGTCTCCTTTCAAATCACTATGCATTTATTTTACGTGTATTTTATATATATAATTTGCTTTTATTCTTTTGATAGGACATAAGCTCCCTAAGGGCAGAAAATGTTTTGTTTTTCTGTCTCCAGCATCTAGCATAGTGCCTGGCATATAGTAGGTGCTTAATAAATGCTTCTTGGTTGATTATGTTAGTGTTCTCTTCTTGTTTTGAAAAACTTTGTGACTATAAAGATGTTGAAAATCATCTATGACAGCTTGCCTGTTTCCTTCTCATATTTTTAGGAAAGATACCTCTTTATACCTGTATAGATTTTATTGGCAGCAGCTAGGTGGCACAGTGGACATGGACAGAGCGCCAGGCCTGGTGTTAGGAAGACTCATCTTCCTGAGTTCAAATATGACCTCAGACGCTTACTAGCTGTGTGACCCTGAACAAGTCATTTAGCCCTGTTTGACTCAGTTCCTCATCTGTAATATGAGCTGGAGAAGGAAACAGCAAACAACTCTAGTATCCTTGACAAGAAAACTCCAAACAGGGTCACAAAGAGTCAGAAACACAGAAAAACAACTGAACGAAAACAAGATATTTTTTAGTAAATGTTGCATAAAGATAAGAAAGTAGGCATGTGAGTCGTTGTTGTTGTTCATCCTTCATTTTCAAAGAGGACCAATGACATCACAGGTGATGTCTTAACTGGTTCATGATTTGGATTTAAGTGAGACAGTGTTATGAAAAGTTGTTGGCCTCTCTCTTCCAGAGTCATTGAAATCCAGTGGCAAGACAAAAGTCAAGATGACTGGTGATGGTCTAAGATACAGTAAATGATGTCCTCTGACTGGTCTTTTTATATATTATTTGTGTTTTTTTTCTTCCCCTCTCTAAGATACCTTTTAATATAATCCTTTAGTGTTCTACAGATGGTCTCGCCTCCAGCACAGATTAATTTTCATTCCTATTTCAATAAATGTTTTCTGAACTGAATGTTCTCAAGCACACTAGTTTATATTCTTCCAATAAATAACCAATCAAAGAGTGGTTTTTTAAAAGAAATTATTTTAATTGCTTATCTTACAAATAATATATTGTAATACAGAACATTACTCACGGAGATATGGGTTAAGAATCCTCTTTAATTGTTCTCCTTTGGGTGCACTGTGTATTATTTCAGTTAATCTATGAAAAAATAAAAATTATCTCTTTAATTTGCTTAGAGTTACATTATTTGGAAAAAAAAATTACTTTCAGAGAACAAATGAAATGATGCATATGCTTCCCTGTGATGTCTTCACACCACTGTGTGTGTATGTATATATGTACTTGCCCAATCAGTCACTTAAAGCAGTCCATTATTATGGCAAGCAGCTTTTTCTAGGCAAAATTCAATTATAAAAATGTTCTAGTCCATCATTTCTTAAATTCTACTCTACACAACCTCAGGGTTCCACAAAACAAAAATTATAGAAGCAGACGCAAAGAATCACTTTGCTTTCCATTTTATTTTCTTTGTTGATCATACATAATGTATGCATTCAGCTAATGTAGAGAACAGTTAAAACTACTCTCTGGAAATATTTTATCCTACACCAATAAGAAACTATTATTGATAAAACACAAAAATGTCTGCAGCACAGACTTTTAATTTTTGCTAAACTATCAAATGGGGAATAGCTGAACAATCTGTGGTCTTTGAATGTAATACTGTAAAAATCATGCTTTTAGAAATGAAGAAAGAAATGGTTTCCGAAAAACGTGGCAAGATTTATGTGAACTGATACAAAGTGAAGAGAGTAGGATCAGGAGAATGACCTACATAGTAACAACAGTACAAAGATAATGAACTTTGAAAGATTCAGCAATTCTGATCAATATGATAACTAAATACAATTCCAAAGGGCTCATGATATAAAATGTTTTACACCTCCAAACAGAGACTGAAGCATATTTTTTCTTTTTACTTTTTTTTTGGTGGTGGTAGTGAACATGACTAATGCCATATGTTTTGTACAGCTTCATATGTGTAATGGGTATTGTATTTCTTGCCTTCTCAATGGGTGGGGAAGAGGTTCAGGGAAGGACAGTATTTAGAACTGGAAATAAAAATAAAACTGAGTAACTTTGGCTGAATATGCATAAAATAATTTGTGTTTGTATTCCTTGAGTTGCTTTTTAACTATTAAATTTTTATGTAAATGTCTATTATAATTACAGAAAATGAAGAAATTTAGAGACAAGAAATGATGTCTTTATTGCTACGATTCTGATGATAAAACAAACATCCACAAACTTAGATTCAACACCAAATCTCAAATATAGAACAAATGTCAATATGACCCTAGCTATTTCAAATACAGTTTTACTTGCAGTGATTCTAATGTATAATGTGTATTATGTAACAACATTTAAAAAAAAACAGTTCCATGATTCAGGAAAATCACAAACAACAGACAGGAAGTTTTTAAACCAAAATTCTAGTTTTTAAAGACAAAATATGAAACATTATAACAATCTCCCAACATACTGGCTTATACAAACAAAAGGCAATATGAACTGTTGTGAAACGTAAGCTGAGCTATCACATCCAATCATCTAATATTGTTCTCAATTTTAAAATGCTTACTGCCAGCAATTCTATACTTTTGCCTCTACTTACGTAAACTGATCATGATACTGTCAGAATAAAACTGATCAACAAGTATAATATTTCTGAAATCAGTTTTTTGTTATTTGTTATTATTAGAAGATGTATTTAAATTGTTTTAAAAGATTTCACTGTAAACATTTTACCACAGTCTTCGTTAAAGGAGTCTGTCATTACAAAAAGTTCAAGAACCAATATCTAATTATTTATCTCCTTTTTCTAGGGCTTATGCATACTGACTAACTGCTCTCTAGAAGCTGTGAACATTTCATATAAACCTCATCTTTTTTCAGTCTCAATGGTCCACCTGTAATTTCAAGATACTCATCTTTCTACAAAACAATCAAAAATATCCAACTTTCCCTCATTTTGAAAGGAAACTACCACCTACTCATGAAGTAATAATAAAATGTGACTCAATGTCTTTAGTTTGTACCTCCAAATAGGGTTTATTTGAAATGGCCACATATGCCTAGAACTTAACAGACATGCTAAACTTAATTATTATTTTAGACAATGTTATTAGACCTAATTTATCTAAGTGAAAACAGAATCAAATATTTCAAATCATAATATTATGACAGGTCTAATTTTATTTCCCTAACAAAATATAGTATGTTTATTATAAATAAAGCATTAATTACCTTTCCAATGAAAGTAATGGTTCCATTGCCCTGGCATGATCAACTGGATACTTTTCTCGAACGGCAAACTTTACATCATCTGCTTCATCACTTCGAAACCTCAAGATATTTAAAATTAGGTATTCATAGTTGGTCAGAACAATATTCCCCTGAAATAAAAATTTAAAAATAATTTGTAGCTTAATATTTTTCTCAATATTGCATCAAGGAGGAAAAAAAGGAATCTTCAAAGAGTTTCAATCAACATGCAGTGAAATGAAGTTAAAAACTGAAAATCCAAATACCTTCTCTAGCTTATTTCCTTAACATATGTAATAATCTGATTGCAGAAACTTTCAAGAGCTTTAATTTGAAACCTATCGGGAGCACTATAATTTATGAAAACAATCTGCACTGGGTTTGTCTTCGCTGGCAGTTCTTTACATTGACAAAAACACAGGTACTTTTAACAGATATTCTCTTATTTGTAACAGAATACAATGACTTCCACTACTGCTGGGATAATTTTTGAGCTTGTAGAAGACAAGTTTTTAGAATGATATATATATTTGAAGAAACATTAAGAATCATACATTTGTAATTTTAACTGCAAGATAATCCCTATGATACTAGTGTCATATACCACTTAACTTTCAACAGCAATGGCACTAAGGATGACTTAAAGGCTGTTTATGGAGCACTGTAGGTCCACACAATTTTTAATTTAAAAAATTTTAACATAAAATGCATTCCTGGAAATCACAACAAAAATCAATATTGTAAAAATATCTATTACCTGTTGCTGCCTCCATTTACTGGAAGCAGAAACTGTCAAATAATAGACACTTAGAAGTATGATGGGTTTTTTTCAAAGGAGTTTGAAAAACAAAAACTACTGGGAACCCCTGGCATAGTATTTAAGAGGCTAGCCTCAAAAGTATGGGTTCAAACCCTATCTCTGCTCCATGCTGACTATGTGACCCTGAGAAAATCACTTAACCTTTCATACCAGGAAGCAGCTCTCTAAGATTCAAGTTGTAGGCCAGCTGCCTATTTGTATTAGCAGAGGAAACTTTCTTATTGGGACTCCCTAGAATGACAAAATCACAGGGCTAGTCTAAATTAACAAAAATGGAGCTTTATGTAGACAAAAATAGATTTAGAAAGGGACACAAACCAAATATGTTCTTTTGTTCTTATTCTGTTAAAAAGTATATTTTAATTTTCAATCAAACTTTAAGACTTTGTAATTGATGCCATACTTTACATATTAGAAGCTATGCATGTTAAATTTACAGTAATAAAGAAATAGCTTTCCATATGTGTTCTTTGTGATTCATAGTCAAATTCTTTACAGAACTCAAACATGCATCAGAACTTTCTATCGTATCATTTTGTGACTGCTATTAGACCCCTGGTGCCCTGAGAGAAAGTATGTGTAACACAAACCACGAATTCCAAAAATGGAATATTTTTGCAAGGTGTGCATGGTTAAGATTCAAAGGGTGCAAAATTTTGGATAGGTCTAACTCCTCCTAAGAGATGGCCAAAATGAGAAACAAGTAAAAAAAAATGTGAAGCTAAGAAAGGTCAGATCTAGGCATTTAATTTTATAATCTTCCCTTTAATTATAATGTTACAACTCTCTTAAAGAGCAAGAGCTCTGTGACTTTTATTTTCCTCATATCTCAGGTCTTGTCTTTTGTTTCACATCTGTTTTAGACCTGTGATATTCAAATTTTTTTTTATCATAACTCATATGTAAAAAAATTTCTGAGCATGAATTTTTAATATATGTGTATTTACTTGTTTACATACTACTACACTAATAAACACGTACATTACAAAACAGAAATATATAAAGGATGAAATTAAAATGAAATAAGATTTCATCTTAAGAGGCAATAGGGAGTCACTGGGGTTTAGGGAATAGGGGAATAGCAATTTAGCAGTTGTGTGGAGGATATACTGGAAGAGGGAAGAGACTTGAGGACAGAGAAGCCAATTATAATGCTACTCTCAGTCCAGGTGATAGGTGATAAAGACCTGAACTAGGTTGTGTAAGTGGAGAAAAGTGATAAATGCAAGAGACATGGAGGTAGAAACAACCAAAACTGACAACTGACAGAACTAGAGGAGTGAGGAAGAATAAGGAGTCAAAGATAAAACTAATAGGAGACTAGAAGGACGGTAGTGCTCTTGATAGTAACAGGGAAGTTTGTAACAGAGGTATATTTTGGAAGAAGATAAAGAAAACAGATTTGCAATCTGACACAACACGACCACCCCTGCTCCTCCTGTGCAACTCACTCTATCCCACCACAAAAAGGAGATGGCAGGGCTTTCTCACTGATCTAGCACCAGTAAACTGAGCCCACCCTCAACAGTTGCCTGAAATAGCTACAATATCATCTGAAGAGCAAGAATGGGTATGCTGGATGAAAAGGGATACTTTCTCTACAGCACTTATGCAATTGTTGTTTCAGGTGTCTAAGCTGTGGTTAGGTTATAATTGCCTGAGGGGCTTATACCTGGCAAAGAAGGGAATAGGTTGGGAGTTTTCAAAGGGAAAGAGCAGAGTGGGGACTATTAAGGGATGAGGGCTGGTATAGCCATGTTGGAGAGAAGTCTCACAATTGGCTATCTGGAGAGGTGGGATTCAGCATTGTGCTGGTAACTGTTTAACAACTAGCTCTTCTCCCCACCCCCCTCCCACCCTGCCCCATGCAAGGATGACACACTTTTAAGTTCAATATGCATTAACATCTTTCCATCACTTTCTTAAGTCTATGCAATCAATAAAACAATAAATCAAGTCTTGATACTGTTTGCCAATTTCCAAGATGCAAATGCATTCAATAAAAATTGGCTCTCAAGAGTCAGCACAAACTGGCAGAGCCCCAATGTGATCCACCTTCCAACCCTCCAATTGATCACACACTTCTTGGAGTTAGACCACGTACCACACTTTAGAGCCTACTATTTTAAACAATTGAAGACTGCCTGAAATCTGACCATCAGATGCTATTACAGTTATTTTTTTGGTGGGCTAGCACTTTTGCTTTTTTGTGGACCATAATTTTTTTTCTGAGGGTCATGGAGAGAAAAAGGACTCTCCAACTCTGCTTCACACTATAGTAAACTAATGCTGAATATATGACATAATAATTGTCATTTCTCTGAAGGAAAAAAAAAGGTTTTCAACTCACCTTATCATAAAGCTCAATGATTAAATGATAGGCAGCTTCATCACTTCCAAACTGAAAATCTACAATCCGATCCACACCAAGCTGCTTTACACTGACTAATCTTCGACTCTTCAAATGCTTTCGGCACTATCCAGAAAGAAGGGAAAAGTCATTTGTATAATAAAACTGAACTTCTAAATCATTGGTTACTAGAATAGAATTTGGTTAGTATCCTTATATTTATTCTTTAATATTGAATACAATAAATA
Source organism: Phalanger gymnotis (assembly GCA_028646595.1). Lineage (NCBI taxonomy): Eukaryota > Metazoa > Chordata > Mammalia > Diprotodontia > Phalangeridae > Phalanger > Phalanger gymnotis. Next base: position 10,233 of record JAQQSZ010015188.1, read on the forward strand.
CTAATTAAGCACCTACTATATGCAAAGTACTAGAGATACAAAGACATAATAATAAAAATAATCATAAAAGCATTTTTATACAGTATTGTAAGGTCTAAAAATAATTTATATATGTGTATACATATAATATATATGTATATATATGTACATGTATATATGTACATATATATATATGTGCGCGCACACACACACACACACACACACACAATCTTATTTGATTAAACAACTAGGCCATCCCTATCCCCAGGTCTTTTGGGGGTACAGGGTGGGGAGTGTATGATACACAAATACAAAGTAATGTGAGGAGAGTGAGTAGAGCATGGGGGTGGGAATCAGGAAAGGCTTACCCAGAACTTGCAACCTGAGCTAAGCCTTGAAGGAAGCTACGGATGCTAAGGACCAAAGATAGCACATTACAGGTAAAAAAGACAACTTATGCAAAGGCAAGGGGACAACAGATAGAAGCTGAGTTGGCCCAGTTTGGCTAGAAAAATGGAATAATGTGAAATGATAGTGAAAAAGGTAGGCAAGAGACAGATTATGGAAGGCCAGGCTAAAGAAATATTATTTTGTCCAAAAGGCCATAGATCACTAAAGGTTCTTGAGTAGGTAAATAGCAGTTAGTCCTATACCACAGGAAGATTATTTTGGCAGCTACATGAATAATGACCCATAAAAGGGAAGAAACTTGAAGCAGAGACCAATCGAGAAGCTTTTTTTTTCTAGTTTTATTTTTTTTATTTAATATATTTCGTTTTCAGCACTGATTTTCACAAGAGTTTGAATTATGAATTTTCTCCCCATTTCTACCCCCTCCCCCACTCCAAGATGGCATATATTCTGGTTGCCCCGTTCCCCAGTCAGCTCTCCCTCCCATCCCCTTTTCCCTTCCTTTCTTGTAGGGCAAGATAAATTCCTACACCCCAATGCCTGTGTATCTTACTTCCTAGTTACATGCAAAAACTTTTTTTTTTGTTTTTGAATATCTGTTTTTAAAACTTTAAGTTCCAAATTCTCTCCCCTCTTCCCTCCCCACCCACCCTCCCCAAGAAGGCAAGCAATTTAACATAGGCCACATGTGTATCATTATGTAAAACCCTTCCACA
>JAQQSZ010015189.1:0-11338 GCA_028646595.1 Phalanger gymnotis
CTTCCTTCCTTCCTTCTTTCTTTCTTTCTTCCTTTCCTTCCTTTTTTGTCTGTCTCTTTCTCTCTTTCTCTGCCTTCCTTCCTTCCTTCCCTCTTTCCTTCCTTTTTTCTTTCTTTCTTTCTGTCTGTCTGTCTGTCTGTCTTTCTTTCTTTCCTTCCTTCTTTGTCTGTCTCTTTCTTTCTTTCTCTCTCTCTTTCTTTCTTTCTTCCTTTCTTTCTTTCCTTCCTTCCTTTTATTTGTTGGTGACCACATTCTGTGCCTTTTAACTCTTTTTAAAAATTTTTAAAAAATATTTCCCAAGTACGTGCAGACAAAATTTTAACAATCATTTAAAAAATCAGTTTCCAATTCTTTCCCTCCTTTCTGGCCCTCCCTCCTCTTTGAAGAGGCAAGCATTTCGATATCAATAATACATGTGAGGTAGCTACGTGGTGCAGTGGATACAGCACTAGGCTAGGAATCAGAAAGACTCATCTTCCTGGGTTCAAATCTGGCCTCTAGATCCTTACTAGCTATGTGACCCTGAACAAGTCAATTAATCATGGTTGCCTCAGTTTCCTTATCTGTAAAATGAGCTGGAGAAGGAAATGGCAAACTACTCCACTATCTTTGTCAAGAAAACCCCAAATGGGCTCACAAAGTGTTGGACCTACCTGAAATGACTGAAAAATAACAACATAAATGTGAAGTCGTACAAAATAATTTCCACATAAGCCATGTTGCAAAAGGAAACACAAAGAAAATAAAACAATAAAAATAAAGTTTTAAAAATTATGCTTTGATCTACATACAGAGTTCATCAGTTCTCTCCTTGGAAGCAGATAGCATCTTTCATCATGTATCTCATGTATCCTTTGGAAGTGTCTTGGATCATTGTCTTGATCAGAGTAGCAAGTTCTTCACAAGTGACCATCCTTACAATATTGTTTTTATTGTGTACAGTGTTCACCTGGTTCTGCTCACTTCATTTCACTTTGTAGGGGTTTATATAACTCTTCCCAGGCTTTTCTGAAGCCACGCTGCTTGTCATTTCTTCTAGCACCATAGTATTCCATCACAATCATGTCCCATAACTTGTTCAGCCATTCTCCAATTGATGGGCATCCCTTTGATTTCAAATTCTTTGCCCCACAAAAAGAGCTGCTTTATACAAACAGGTCCTTTCCCTCTTTTCTTTGATCTCTTTGGGATACAGACATAGTAGTGGTGTTGCTGGGTCAAAGAGTATGCATAATTTTTTAGTCCTTCAGGCATAATTATAAATTGCTCTCCAGAATGGTTGGATCAATTCACAATTCCACTAAAACTGCATTAGTATCCTAATTTTTCCACAAACCCTCCAGCATTGGTCATGTTTGTTTTATGTTATGTTAGCCAATGTGATGAGTGTGAGGGAGTACCACAGAGATCTTTTAATCTGCATTTCTCTAATTAATAGTGATTTAAAGCATTTTTTCATATGACTATAGATAGTTTTGATTTCTTTGTCTGAAAACTGCCTGTTCATATCATTTGATTATTAGGGAATTGGGAAATGACTCATATTCTTATAAATTTGACTCAATTTTCTATATATTTGAGAAATGAGGCCTTTATCAGAGATACTGTAAAAATTTTCCCCACCTTCTTGCTTTCTTTCCAGTCTTGGTTGCATTGGTTTTATTTGCACAAATACTTTAATACAATCAAAATTCTGTATTTTACATCTTGTAATGCTATCTCTTGATTGGTCCTAAATTCTTCCCTTATCCATAGATCTGACAGGTAATCTATTCCATGTTTCCCTAATTTATCTATGGTATCACCCTTCGTGTCTAAATCATGTACCCATTTTTACCTTATCTTGACATATGATGTAAGATGTTGGTTCTATATTTAGTTTCTGTCATACTGTTTTCTAGTTTTCCCAGTAGTTTTTGTCAGATAATGAGTTCTTGTCCTCAAAACTTGGGCCTTTGAGTTTATCAATACTAGATTACTATTGTCATTAACTACAGTGTCTTGTGTACATAATGTATTCCACTGAACCATCATTCTATTTCTTAGCCAGCATCCGATTGTTTTGATGAGTCTCTGCTTTGTAAAATAGTTTGAAATATGCAACTGCTAAGATTTACCTTTTTTTTACCTTAACATTTTTTTCATTGATTACCTTGATATTCTTGACCTTTTGGTCTTCAGATGAATTTTGTTACTCTTTTTTTTTGAGTTCTATGAGCTAATTCTTTGGTAGTTTGATTGGTATGACACTGAATAAGTAAATTAACTTGGGTAGAATTCTCCTTTTTATTATATTGCCTCAGCTTACCGATGAGCAATTACTATTTCTCCAATTTTTTAGATCTATATTTGTGTAAAAATGTTTTGTTCATATAATCCCTAAGTTTTTCTTGGTAGGTAGACTCCCAAGTATTTTATATTACCTGCAGTTATTTTAGATGGAATTTCTCTTTTTAGCTCTTCTTGCTGGTTTTTTTGGTAATGTATAGAAATGCTGATAATTTATATTGTTAACTTCTTTCAATCATGTCTGACTCTCTGTGACCCCATTTGGAATTTTCTTGGCAAAGATACTAGGCTGGTTTGCCATTTCGTTCTCCAGCTTATTTTATAGATAATAAACTGAGGCAAACAGGGTGAAGTGACTTGCTCAGTGTCACACAGCTGGTAAGTATCTGAGGCTGGATTTGAGTTCAGGTCTTCCTGACTCCAAGGTCAGCACTCTAACCACTGTGCCATCCAGTTGCGCAATGATTTAGGAAGGTTTGTTTTATATCCTGCAACTTTGCTGAAGTTATTAACTATTTCAGCTGTTTTATTTTAAAAACTGATTTTCCAGAATTCTTTAACAAAACCATTTTACCATCTGCAAAGATTGATAGTTTTACTTCCTCACTGCCTATTTTCATTCCTTCAATTTCTTTTTCTTGTATTATTGCTGTAGTTAGCATTTCTAGAACAACCTTGAATAATAGAGGTAGTAATAGACATACTTGCTTCACTCCTGATCTTATTGGGAAGGCTTCAAGTTTATCCCTGTTACATATAATGATTGCTCTTCATTTTAGATAGATACTACTTATCATTTTAAGAAAGGCTCCATTGATTCCTACACTTTTTGGTATCTTTAATTGGAATGGGCGTTATATTTTGTCAGTCTTTTTTCTACATCTATTGATGTAATCATATGATTTCTGTTGGTTTTGTCATTGATATGGTCAATCACTCTGATAGTTTTCCTAATATCAAACCAGTCCTGCATTTCTGATATAAATCCCATCTGGTCATAATGCATAATCTTTGTGATGTATTGCTGCAATCTCTTTTCCAGTATTTTAATTATAATTTTTGCGTTGATATTCATTAAGGAAATTGGTCTCTAATTTTCTTTCCATGTTTTTTATTCTTCCAGATTTAGCTATCAAAACAATATTTGTGTCATAAAAAGAACTTGTTAAGACTTCTTTGCCTGTTTTTTTCAAATAGTCCGGATAGTATTGGAACTAATTGTTTCTTAAATGATAGAATTTGATATAATTCACTTTTAAATCCATATGGTATTGGGGATTTTTTCTTAGGGAGTTTTTGTTTGTTTTGTTTTCGTAGGGGGGAAGTCAGGGCAACTGAGGTTAAGTGACTTGCCCAAAGTCACACAGCTAGTAAGTATGTCAAATGTCTGAGGCCGGATTAGAACTCAGGTCCTCCTGACTCCAGGGCCAGTGCCCTACTCATTCCACCACCTAGATGTTCCTGACTTGTTCGATTTATTTTTCTAAGATAGGCTTATTTAATAGTCTATTTCCTCTTCTGTTAATCTAGGCAGTTTATTTATTTATGTTTGGTAAATATTCATCCACTTGACTTAGAATGTCAGTTTTACTAGCACAAATTGGGCAAAATAACACCTAATAATTGCTTGAATTTCATCTTCATTGGTGTTACTTTCATTTTTTATGCTAGTAATTTGGCTTTCTTTTTTTTTAATGGGTTATCTATTTTATCATTTTTTTTCATTAAACTAGCACTTAGTTTTATATATTAGTTCATTTTTTTCCTTTTCTGTTTTATTAGTCTCTCCTTTGATTTTCAGGATTTCCATTTTGGTGTTTAATCAAGGATTTTTAACTTGTTCTTTCTCTAGTTTTTTTTTAATTGTATGCCCAGTTCTTTTATCTGTTCTTTCTCTCTTGTATCAATATACACATTCAGACATGTAAAACTTCCCTTAAGTCCTGCATTGTCTGCTTCCCACAAATTTTGTAATGTTCTTTCATTGTTGTTATTCTTTTTAATGAAGTTAATGACTGTTTCTCTGATTTGTTCTTTGACCCATTCATTTCTTAGGATTACATTATTTAGTTTCCAGTTAACTTTTCACTTTTGGTTCCATGTCCATTATTGAATGCAATTTTTATTCCATTATGATCTGAATAGGATGTATTTAATATTTCTGCTTTTCTGCGTTTGGTTATGAGATTTTTGTGCCCTGATACATGGTCAATTGTTGTGAAGGTGCCACGTACAACTGAGAAAAAAGTTATAGTCCTTTCTATTTGCATTCAATTTTCTCCAGGGGTCTATCATATTTAACTTTTCTAAGATTCTATTCATTTCCTTGACTTCTTTCTTATTTATTTTATGGTTAGATTTACTTAGCTCTGTGAGGGAAAATTTGAGTTCCCCCAACAGTACAGTTTTAATGTCAATTTCCTTCTGTAATTCATTCAACTTTTCCTTTAGGAATTTGAACGCTATGCCATTTGGTACATATATGTTTAGTAAGATGTATGGGGTGTTCAAGGACTAGAGGGCTTGCTAAGCCCTTTTCAGAGCTGCTCATCCACCTTTGGTATCTACTTAGCACTCAAATCTCACCAGTGGCTCCAAGAAGCTGTAGCATGTGTAGCAGCCACACTCCAGTAAAAGCATCTTAGCAAAACAGGCTAAACCAGGTTGAGGGTAACCAGGAGGCCTTAAACTCACTGGTGAATTGGGGGAGGAGTGTCACCCCCTAAGCTTGCGAATACTTCCCCTAGTAGAATAGGTGCATGAGAACAATTTATTCCAATGGCCTTGAAGACAGTTAAAGCAGGCACTGTGGAGCACTTCGAGCTTGGTCAGACCTCAAAGGTGCCAAGGTCATCCACTTCATCCTGGTCCATTGCCAGTCATTTTGATTTTTGTCTTGCCACTGTACTTCCATGCCTCTGGAAGAGAGAGTGAAGCTGATGATTTTGTGCAACTCTGTCTCACTTAAATCCAATTCAACCATGATTCAAGACATTACCCCATTATGTCATTGGTCCTTTTTGAAAATGAAGGCCAAACAATAAATGTTTAGCATTGATATTATTACTTTATTGTTTTTTTTTAGCAATATGTAGTTACCCTGCTTATCTCTTTTAATTAGTATTTTTGCTTTTGCTTCGCAGAAGATCGTTATTGTTACTCCTGGATTTCTTACTTCAACTGAAGCATAATAGAATTTGCTCCAGCATCTTATTTTTACTCTATGTGTGTCTCTGTTTCAAGTGTGATGTTTGTAAACAACATATTGTTGGATCTTGGTTTCTAAACCAGACTGCTATCTGCTTCTGTTTTATGGGTGAGTTCATCCCATTAACATTCACAGTAATGATTATTAACTGTTCATTTCCCTTCATCCTATTTTCTTCTGTTTATCCTTCTCTCTCTTTTTATTCTACCCCTCCTCTAAAATCTCTTTTGCTTCTGACCACTACCGTCTTTCATCTGCCCTTCCTTTTTTTCATTCCACCCTCTTTCATTATCCCCTTCCTTTCCTACTTCACTATTGGTTAAGGTAGAGTTCTATTACCAATCGAGTACGTAAATATAGAGTCTTTCCTTGAACCAATTTAGATGTGAGTGAGGTTCAAGTGTTGCCTGCTCCCATTCTATACCATTTCCCCATCCAGTGTAAGAGTTCTTCCTTGCATTCCTCTTTGATATGAAATAATTCCCCCCATTCTTCCTCTCCCTTAATCCTTCTCCCAGGGCACCCCTCTTTCTCTCCTATCCATTTTTTTTACATCATCCCAACATAATTGACTCACTCTTCTCCCTCTTTCTATATAGACTCCTTCTAACTGCCCTAATAATAAAAAAAGTTGTATGATGAAAAATATTATTCATCCCCAGAGAAAGAACTGATGGTGTCTGAATACAGGCTGAAGTATACTTTTTTTTTAACTTTCTTTATTTTTCTTAGTTTTTTTTCTCATCTAGGTTTTCTTTCATAACATGACTATTAGAGATATGTTTTGCATGAAAAAAGAAACAAAGTTCTTACAAGATACAAGTATCGTCTTCCCACTTAGGAATAAAAACAGTTTTGCCTTATTGAATTCCTTATGATTTCTCTTTCCTGTTTAGCTTTTTTATGCTTCTCTTGAGTCATATTTGAAAATCCAATTTTCTATTCAGATCAGGTCTTTTCATCAGGAATGTTTGCAACTCCTCTATTTCATTAAATATCCATTTTTTTCCCTTGAAGGATTATATTCAGTTTTATTGGGTAGGTTATTCTTGGTTATAATCCTGGCCTTTTGCCTTCTAGAATATCATATTCTAAGCCCTTTGCTCCTTTAATGTGGTAGCTGTTAAATCTTGTGTGATCTGTGTAACTATGGCTCCACAGTATTTGAATGGCTGCTTGAATTATTTGCTCCTTGATCTGGGATTTCTGGAATTTAGCTATAATATTTCTGGGAGTTTTCATTTGGGGATCTACTTTATATAGTGAGCAGTGGATTCTTTCAATTTCTATTTTACCCTCTAGTTCTAGGATATCAGGGCAATTTTACTGAATAATTTCTTGAAATATGATGTCTATGCTTTTTCTTTGATCATAGTTTTCAGGTAATCCTATTATATATATGTACATATATAGATAATATATATGTATATATGTACAATTTTTCCTTTGCTTTAATTTTACATAATTTTTTTCTCTACCACTCTTATTTGATTTCAAATATCATTTTTTGAAATCTTCCAGGAATTCTTCTTGGGCTTGTGTCCAATTCACAGGTCTTTTTTTCTTGAGACTTTGCTTGTGGTTCTTTTTATTTATCTTCTTTTGAGTTTATGTCTTGATCTTCCCTGTCACCATTCCCACTCTGTTTCTTGCTTTGGAATTTTATGTTAATATTGAGCTCTGTTCCCAGGGTGTGTGTGTGTGCGTGTGTGTGTGTGTGTGTGTGTGTGTGTGTGTGTGCGTGTGTGTGTGTGCGTGTGTGTGCGTGTGTCTTTGAGGTGAAGAGACACTGTCTCAAGCTTTAGGCTTTTTCAACACTGCTGTTTGCAGAGTTAGTTCTAGGGGTTTGGAAGTTCTTGGTGCTTCCAAAGTTATATGAACTGGGGAGATGTATGTTCACTGCTCTCTTGGCCTGTACTCTAGTCCTTATCCAGGAAGGACCCACGATCCCTTGGAATTGCAATCAATACTACTCCTCAGAGGCCCTCCTCTTTTGGGACCAGAAACAATACTGTTCCTCAGGGTCCCTGATCCCTTGGGACCAGAAGTAATACTGACTCCCTGCACCCTTGCTCCCATTCCTGGCTTTTACTCCCTCTTGACTGAAAGCATTCCTTTCCCCCTTGGACTATGACCCAAAGGAGGTATAAGCAATGGAGTTCCCAAACAGCATCTGGTTGTGAATCCAGTGCTAGCACAGGGGTACCCTGTAATCTCTTTCTGACTAGTTTCCAGATCCTCTTACCATCTCTGACTTGAGAACTTCCAAAGCTGTTGCTGCTTCTGTTGCCACCAGTCAGTCCCACTACTGGTGTTTCATCCACATGAGTTCCAGATCAGCCTCTACCTGTGTGTCACAGATCTCTCTTTCTGACCTTCTATTGTTGTGGGCTGGAAGAATGTCTCACTTTGACCTTTTCTGAATTCTGCCACTCCCAAAATTGAATTAAGGCATTATCTTAAAGTTGTTTGGGGGGGAATGTTGGTAGAGCTTAGGCGAGTGCTTTCTCTATTCCACCATCTTGATTCTGCCCCGGGAGTGTCTTAACTTTTTTCCTAAAGAAAGTATTCATGAACTAAAATTGTGAGTCTTTTGGGATTTCTGGATATCTGAACCATAGAGTGCAGGAAGAAAATGAATATCACACTTCCCACCACACTTCTTTTTATAACGTATCTTTTATTTAATTAAATTTTATTGAAAAAAAATTAACAGCAATCTAAGTTCTCTCCTTACCATTTCCCCTCTACTATTAGGAAAAAGAAAAAAATCAAAAAATAACTAATATGCATAATCAAGTAAAACCAATTCTTACATTTTGGGTCATGTTGAAAAAATTTATTGGCATATCTTTTCACCATTCTCTCCTATGCCAAGGTTTTCATTGAGGTCACTGAGTAGTAGAGTATATGCTAATTTAATATGGAAGGTTTTAGCACCTTCTTCATAGAATCTCCCTACTCCATTATCCCCTGCCATAGATACTACCTTCACTGAAGCACATTGGTGGCATAATAGGAAGAGATCAAGACTTGGAGTCATAAAGATCTGAGTTCAAATTCCAATCCTGCCTCAGATACTTACTAGCTATGTGACCCTGGGCAAGTCACTTAAACTTTCTGGGCCTCAGTTTTCCCATTTTTAAAATGGGGATAATAATATCTCTTATTTTTAGGGTTGTTGTGGGAGTCAAAAGAAGTCGTAGATGTTTGCAAAATTTAAAGCACCACATAAATGTTAATCATTATTTTAATAAATGCTTATCACAAGCACTAAAATACAAGATGACAAAGTATTTCATAAAATGATGTCTTATTGCCTATTTTTATTTTATTTTATTTTTTTCAGTAAGGAAGAATATACCTTCTCCCTTTTTCTCTACTGGAAAAAAGAAAAAAAATCCTTGTAACAAAAACATATAGTCAAACAAAACAAATTTCCATGGCCAGTGACCATGGAAATTCCATTGGCTACATATAAAAATATATGTCTCGTTCTTCATACTGAGTCTATCACCTGTCTGTCAGAAAATCAGTAGCAATCCCTTCCCCTAGAGTGGAAAAAAACAAACACAGAACCATTTCTCAGGCCACCTGGTCTTAGAGATGAGAAGGTCCCAAGATCTCTCTTCTTACAACATTGTCTCTCACCAGATGCCATGTGCAAAGGAGTCATGTCACCAGGGCACAGCCAAAGAACAAAGAGTAGGCTACACTCTCAGTCCTGGCTATGTGAGCAACTGAAAAAAGATTTCTTCTACATACCTGTAACCTGGAGCCAGTTACAGAATGTCTACACATGCTCCACAATCTCTCCAAGTCATTTCTAGTTCTACTGGAAGCAGACTCCATAGGCTCTCTATATGAAGAAGCTGCATTATCTGAGCACTCTTGTGCCCTCTGTACATGTGCTGGACCACAATTAGATATTCATAGAATAAATATAAAGAGAATACAAGATGGCTAAATAGAAAAAAATGTTAGGGAGGGAGGACAGGAGCTATGAGGGAGATCAGGGAAGGTTTTTTATTGATATTGAGACTTGAAGAAAAAAGATATTCCATGAGATGGAGGTGAAGAGAAAGTTCCATCCTGGCAGGGGGCACAGCCAGTGCAAAGATATGGAGACTAGAGATGGAATGCTATTTGTTAAAAACAGAGGAAAAGACAATTTGACTGAACCATAGAGTGCAGGAAGAAAATGAATATATAATAAGTCTGGATGGATACGTTGGGCCAGGTTGTGAAGGGCTATAAAACATAAAGAGAGATATTTATATTTTATCTTTGGGGCAACAGGAAACCACTGGATGTTATAGGGTGGGATAGCAACATGGTAGTAAAGAAAGTCACTCTACTATACTTCCTCTCACAGAGAAGCTAGTAGCTAACCAAGAAATGCTGAAACAGGCGGGTGTGCTAGCAGAAATTCCTCCTCCCATCTGGGTGTTGGTTTGCCTTTCTGCCTCTAGGGGCCCAACAACATGTGAAATAAGGAACACATCCTATCTTGGTGGCTCTCAAATCCTCCTGATGCCCCTTGAAATGAGTCCATAAGAACATCATCACTCTAATTAATATCAACACAGAAGAACAATGAACATTCTAGCTGGGGGGGCTTCCCAGAAGCCAGCTACCCAAACCATTCCTCCTGTTATCACTCTCAGCGGGGCAGTACTTTATCACTAGGGGGTGGGGTGGGCCTTTCTTCTCAAGCAAAGATTCCCTGCCTTTTGCCCAGATGCAGAGCTGGGGAGAGACATCTGTGCACCGTATGTATTTCAAAAGGCTCCAAAGAGAAACATGAACTTGGAGAGGAAGACACTGGGAGTAGTGCCCTCATGATCTTCCATATTTTTCCTTGACATTTTCATGACAGAATCCATGTAGGACATCATAAAAAATATAATGCATGTTTACTGGAAGCTTTATAGCTCTATAAAACACAAACAAACAGCATTTGAGATCAAAGTAGCCTAAAAAACAGAAGCATTGGCTTCTGGAACAAAAGCTAATAAATCTATCATTTATTTCAGGTTAAAAAGATGGTGGAAAGCAGGGACTAGCTTGAGCGCCCCGCCAAGTCCCTCCAAAAACCTATAAAAATGGCTCTGAACCAATTCTAGAACTGCAGAACCCAAAAAATAGCATAAGGAAGCAGGGTTCTAGCCCAGGACAGCCTGGATGGTCTCTGGGTAAGTTCTATCCTGCATGGAGGTGGGAGCAGAGGGGAGCAGAGCTGAAAGGAGCAGAGCCCAGTGTGGGCGGTGCCGACCGACCAGACTGGGAGCAGCAGGTTGGAGCATGCCCTAGTAACCTGAGCTGCGGCAGTTACCAGACTTCTCAACCCACAAACACCAAGGACAACAGAGTAAGTTAGTGGGAGAAGCTGCTGGGGACTGGGATAGAGTTTGCGGTTTGGCCACCTCCCCAGGGGCAGTGGAGGTGGGGCAGCTTTAGAACTACAGCTGCAGTGGCTTCTGGCCCCAGGCCCACCTGGTGGGAGGAATTAAATTGTGGATCAGAGCAGGAGTGCAGAGCCTGCTGAAGATCTAAGTCCAGTCTGGGTTGGGGGTTCTTGGGGAAGGAGGAGTGCTGGTGTGGCAGAGCTGGCACATGTCCCCAAGCATGGAACATAGAACGCTTTAGTCTACAAGCAGTCATACCCCGCTGAAAAACTCAATGGTCAGGTGAGTTGGCTGGGAACATGGCCAGGCAGCGAAAACGCACCCAGATTCACTCTCAGACTCTGGAATCCTTCTTTGGTGACAAAGAAGACGAAAACATACAGCCAGAAGAAGTCAACAAAGTCAAAGAGCCTACAACAAAAGCCTCCAAGAA
>JAQQSZ010015190.1:0-11338 GCA_028646595.1 Phalanger gymnotis
AGAAAGAGAGAGAGAGAGAGAGAGAGAGAGAGAGAGAGAGAGAGAGAGAGCAAGGAAAGAGAAAGAAATCTAGCCACTAAACCCCAAGTTAAATGGGCAGCTTTTGGCCATCAAAATTTACATTCCTTTGGAGAGGAGAAGAAGAAGAGAGAGAGAGAGTGAGAGGGAGAGGTAAAGGGAAGGGATGAGCTCATTTTTTTTTTCTATTTAAAGGGGCCATCCCTTGACTCACTTCTTAAAGAGGCCTATTGGGCAATGTCTCACTCTAAGTGAGTACATAAAAAGGCCTTAGCCTAAAAGGGCCAGGGTTTCCCATTGCATCCTGGGTCATCTGCAATCATGCTAATGAATATCAGAACACTGAAACCAGGTGACTCTAGAGGAAAAAGTGAGGCTGGTGATCTTGCACAGCTTTCGCCCATTGAAATCAAAGTCAACTGCAAGTCACATTATCCTTTCCCTCATGCCATGGTCCTCTTTGAAAACAAAAGACAAGTACCACCTATGAGTAGACCAAGCTGTCTGAAAGGGGACCCAGCTAGTTAGTTGGACATGACTGAACAACAACACCTGTCCTTTCACTATAATGTACATAACACTTGTTCTTTTACCCATAGATTTTTTAGGATTAAGATATTTGGTCTTCAATTAATTTTAATCATTTCTTTAGTAGTATTTTAATATAATTTTAATACATTTTATCAGTCAAAAAATATGCTTAATATTTCTATTTTTTCTGAATTCGTGTAGGTTTTTTGACATAATACATAGTCACCTTTTTTCCCCCAAAGATGCCATACAGAGTTTAGGAATATGTTTGTATGTGTATATATATATGTATTATATTTATGTGTATGTGTGTGTGCACATACATACACACATGGAAAGATATACATTCATTCTTTCTGTTTACACTTTACAGTTGCCCGATATCTATCAGATCTAAACTTTCTAAAACTCTATTCAGGTCCTTAATTTCTTTCTTGGGTTTTTTTTTTTTTGGTCTATATTTGTCTCTATCTGAAAGGGTTATTTTGAAGTCTTTCACTATTATGGAGTGAGTGGGAAAGTGAGTAGAGCTGGCCTTGGAGAAAGGAACATCTGAATTCAAATGCAATTTCAGAGACTTGCTAGCTGTGTGAGTCTCAACCTCTGTAAACCTCAGTTTTCTCATCTATAAAATGGGGATAATCATTGCACCTACCTCCCAGGGTTGTTGTGAGGATAAGATTACATAATATTTTAAAATATTTTCAAACTTCATGCCATATAAATGTTTGCATCATCACCATTACTATATTATTATTATCAATATTATTATAATATTTTACTCTCTATTTTTCCTTGTAATTCATCTAGTTTTCTTTGAAATATTTAGATACTATGACATTTGATGTATATGTGTTAAGTATTAAATAGTAGATGGTTGCTGAATATTTTCTAGAAGTTTATTTCTTATAAAGCTAGAATATCTTATTCTCAACTTGTATCTTCTGCAATTTTATCTTACAGAAGTCTGAGAAATCAACAAGGGGCACTTTTACTCTGGACTTAATTCTGACAAAAACTTATAAAGAGGAAGAGTGACAGGAAAGCGAGAGAAAGTGACTGTGTTATTTTATAATTCATGAAAGAAGAATGGAATGCTAGACATACTGAGAAACATATCCTAGACTTTAAGAAAATAGATTTCAAAAAGTTATGAAAAATAATAGGCATGGATCCCTGGCGTGAAACTCCAATGGTGGTGGCTTAAGAGGGAAACCAGACTTTAAAAAGTAAAAGTCTTTGTCCCTGCTTCCAGTCTCTCTCCTCTTCCATCCATCTTCCATAGAGCTACCAAAATAGTCTTCCTCAAGCAGGCCAGGCTCTATCATTCTCTTTCTCTGAAATCTCCAGTAGATTTCTATTACTTCTAAGATAAAATGCAGCTCCTCAGATTGACACTGGAATCCTGCATAATGTGTCTACAGATAAACTTTTCAGATTCATTCTAATATCTTCCTTCAAACACTCTAGTCTCAGTTAACTGGCTTACTTAGCCTTCTGTCTCCTGTATTCTTGCCTTTTCAAAAGGTGTCACACGTATCTGGAATTCAAGCCCTTTTTACTTTCAGCTCAGAGACTCTACCTTCTTTTAAGAATCAGGTAATGGGGTCTGCTTGAGGATTTTCCAGGTTCCTTCCCACCTGAAACACTGTTAGTGCCTCTTATACACCAAATTGATTTTCAATTCTTTTGTCTCTTTATTGTATTGTCTCCCTACCATTAGAATATTTCTCCTTGAGGATAGGTACTGTCTTGATTGATTGTATTGGCACCCACAGCAGTGGTTCCCACATAGTGAACACTTAGTAAATGAACTCTCTATCTTTCCAATCGCATCTGTCTTTTTATTTCTGTCTCTCCCTCCCTCTCTTTCTTTTTTCATACTCCCTTTCTTTCTCTTACTTGCTCCCCTTTTCCTCTCTTCCTTTCCCTACCTCTCTCTGCACTTTGGAAGTTCTCAGTAGATTCCTCTATTGACATGAATGTATGACAGTTGGTTCCAGTTAGGGGCATGGGCCAGGGGTGGAGATAGTCCAGGTAAGAAGTGTCAAATGAGGAAAAACCAGGTCTATAAGCATTGTCCAAAAAAAGGGCCTAAAATCACAGAAAGATAGGGAAACATTTTACAGAATCAATAGCGATGGATAATGTTTTGGAGACTGCCTGAATGTGTGGTGGAATCAGATTTTTTTAAAAAATTTAACTAATGTAATCTTGATTTGCCAACCTGTACTTCTTAATGCTGACACTTGAGCTCTATTCTTTATAGGTCCTGCTAAATAATTTTATCAATGACTTAGATGAAGATATAGAAGACATGCTTACCAGATCTAGAGATGGTCATGTTTTAAAAGTTACCTAATATACTAGATGACAGAAGCAGGATGCAGAGAAGTCTCAATAGACAGGAATGATGTGCTACACTTAAACCAAATGACTAGGAATAAACATAAAGTCCAGCACTTAGGTGGAAAATATTAAGCAGTTAATACAGACTGAAAGAAAGCTAGCTAAGCAACCATTCAATTAAGAAGCCTGTATTCTTGCCGCTTCCTAATTTCTTCTACTTCTGTTAAGTTCATGCCATCTTTGTCTTTTGTCACACCCATTTTTGCATGAAATGTTCCCTTGATATCTCTAATTTTCTTGAAGAGATCTCTTATCTTTCATATTCTATTTTTTCTTCTATTTCTTTACATTGCTCATTCAAAAAAAACTTATTTCTCCTTGTTTTTCTCTGGAATTCTGAATTCAACTGGGTGTATCTTTCTATTTCTCCTTTACCTTTCACTTTCCTCCTTTCTTCAGCAATATTTATAAAGCCTCTTCAGGCACATTTTGTTTTCTTGCTCTTTTGGGGGGGGGTGATTTTATTTTGTGGTTGAGTAAAAGGGTAATGAATAGAGATTACAAAGAGATAGTTAGGTTAGATATTAGGAAGGTTCTTAACAAATAAAAATCCAAAAGTGGACTGGACTAAGTTGGCAGGTGGTGCTTTTCTCTTCAGTAGTCTTCAAACAGAAGCTAGAGAGTCACTTTTGAGATGTGTTGCATTAGGAATTCTTTTTGATACAAGTCATGCAAGCCAATTGGAGTCCATTGTGTTTCTCAAATTTTCTGACTCTTGGCTCAATGAATTTGACTCTTGATTCTTTCTGATTTCCAGAGCTAGATTTGTTAAGAAACAGCTTTTAGATCTATGAATCCTTTTCTGTAAGACTGAATAGTATCTAGTGATCTCCTACTCTTTCACTGAGATTATTGCATAGCAAAAACTTATAACCTCTCGTATCCATTGCTCCTTATTCCCTTTGAAATAAGATAAATTAAAGCATTAGACATGTGGTACATGTAGTGCTTAGCCCTGTTCTCTTTTATTTGTCTTTTTTATTTTATTCCAAATGTGCTATTCCATCAGTGAAAACCTCCAAATGTAGAAGCTCCCTCCATTGATGTGGAGCAACAACTTAAACAGTTCTTAAGGGTTTTGGGGGGGAAAGAAAAAGGAGACACTGAGGACATAAATGATTTACCACTGTTCATATAACTTTTTTTGTGTCAGAGGCATTACTTCAATGTATGTCTTCCCTCGATCCATAGCACCACACTGACTTGCAATCTCTGATAAATTAAATGTCATTATTACTCTTTTTGTTGATTTTTGGAGAGGCGACAATAGAAAATAATGCAATAGATTAAATAGTTGCCTTAATTTCATAAAATTCTAATACTTATATAAAGTAGGAAAATCATTGTTCTATTCAGATTCCTAGTGCTCAAGCACCTTAGCAGGAAAAAAAAAATCTAGTACACTATACTCAGCAATTGAGCATTCAGTCAATGTGGAAGGTTGAACAATAGCAATTCCCAACTGCACTATTCTGGGTATTGTTATTTGTCCTTCATTCCTGAAGATGACCATGACATCAGGACAGGGATGCTATGTTTAACAAGTGGATAGATTTAAGTGAGGAAAGACTGTAAAAAGTCACCATCCTCACTTTCTCCTCTGGAGCCATCTGGGTCTAGTGGCAAGAAATAGATTAGGATGACTGGAGATGGCCCCAGATCCATGGAAAGCTAGGTCTTTTTAAGCCAAGGTCTTTCCCAGGTCTCAGTTTGACTCACTATTCTGGTTGTTAAAGCTATCATAAAAAGTGTCCAGCTTTCAGTCATTAAAAGACTCCATCTAGGTAATTTGATACTTCAATAAAAATTAAATCAGAATTTAATGAAATGTGTATATGTGTGTGTGTGTGTGTGTGTGTGTGTGTGTGTGTGTGTGTGTGTGTGTGAGAAGGAGAGAGAGAGAAACTGGATTTAGATTTTCAATTAAATATACATTTGGTGAATAAGGTGCAAAATCAATATTTTTTCATAAATTTTAACGACATGAAATGTTAAGATCAGAATATGTGATTTTTAGTAATTTTGTATCATGGGTGTATTATTCAGCTACAGATATATTAAAATGCCATTATTCTTTGAAAGAAATGTACAGAGCAAGGTAGTAAAATGAATGTACAAATTGTAATTGTGAAAAATGTGTATTTTGTAAATATGTTTAAGCACCTACTATATAATCTCCCTTATTCTAATCTTTCCATCTGTTTCTCTATTTCAATAGACCATGTCCTCATTCCCCCTTTAAAAATCAACCATGGAAATTACTTATCGAACTAAATAGCCAATAGTTCAGTTCTCTGAAGCAAAAGGATCTGTTATTCTGTAGGCACTCGAGGGATATGCAGGGACTCTTCCTTTCTAAAGGAATAGCAGTTAACAATAAATGCCTAGAAATTAATTCATGCTAAGATCAGGAGTTAATATCATTTATTTTCAAAAGTAAAAAACAATTTCCTGATACAAGAAAAATAACATGAATTTAAATTTAAGAAATTGACACCTTCTAGCCCATTAAAATAATTGTGTTCTGCCATCTTCCAGTCTGAGTATGCTAATAATAGCTAGCATTTATATAGCACCTACTATGTGCCAGGTACTGTGTTAGGTAAATATTATTCCATTTGATCTTTATAAAGACAACAATGCTAAGAGATATTATCCCTACTTAACAACGACAAAAACTGAGGGGCAACTGAGTGACTTACTCAAGGTCACACATCCAGTAAATGTTTAAGATTTGAACTCAGATCTTCTGACTCCAGGCCCAGCACTTTTTCCACTGCACCACCTACCTGTCTCTGCCATCTTGCTCTCTGCTCTAGCTATGCCTGTCTGTTTTAGTCTCTCTTCCTCTTTCTGTCTCTGATTCTTCTCTTTATCAAAGCCATTTGGCAGGATACAGATCTGGTCAGCATCAAGGATCTGAGGAATAAACATTGCATTTCATGATTGGTTTAAACTTGGCATTTTAATCACTTCAACAGTTTCCAGATTTTTCATGGTGTGGGAAGAAGGAAATTGCCATGACTAAGCAGGCTTTTCTGCATGATAACATGCCTATTGTGGATCTGTAACCCGGGAAACAGTAAGTTCTACTTCCCCAAGCTTAAAAAAAAATCTGAAATGTCTCATAGCTTCAGCTGGATGTTGTGACTGCCAGAAAAGATTAAAATTGTACAGCTCCAGTAGCCCAGGAGACTTAAGCTTCAGTATGAAGGCAAGGGGGAATGACTTGTTCTTGCTTTTCCTTTTTTTTTTTTGTCCTCTGCAAACGAGTTGGATGTGGTTTGTGATAATTCTGACAGGTGCTATAGCCTGTGAACTCTCCTCAGTTGTCATTTCACCAAGCAGGAGAAAGTTCTGTCAGCAAGACTTGAGAGATAGAGGTTTGTTTCAACTATAAATGGAGACAAAGAACCAGGGCCCATTCCAGAGATTTGATATTACCTGGAAGGCCTAATTCAGTAATTTTTAAACTTGTTTTGTGTCCTGGATGCCTTTGGCAATCCACTGAAGGCTTTAGACCCTTTCTCAGAAGAATAGTTTTCAGTGTAGAAATAAAACATATAGGATTACAAAGGAAATCAATTATATTGAAATATAAATTCCAAAATAAATAAATAAAATAAGTTCACAGAACCAAGTTTAAAAATCTCTACTTGAAACAATTGTATCTTTCATGCTTAAGATGCTACTAGGCTTGGATTTGAAACAGCTCATTGTATGATATATATGGCAAGTGCTCAAAAAATGTTGGTTTATTGATGGATTCTTTTCAGGTAAACCTCAGGAGTCTCTTAACTAGGATCAATCTCCATCAGGGATGTTAGTCTACAGTCACCTCCCTTTCCCATAAGCTTAGAAAAATGTGTATATATACATACACACATACATACATACATATACACACACATATATAAATTATGTATATAGTACGTGTATACATAAGTGTGTATGTATGCTTGTATGTATATAAGTACATATATGTGTTTGCGTTTGTATACACAAACACAAACATACACGCACACAAACACACACACACACACACACACACACACAGATCTACTTCCCTTCCTATCGTTCACTTAAATTCTCCCTCCACTTATGCCTCTTAGCACAACGTGGAAGTGAACGTATGCTCCCCAAACCTATATCACTGGCACCTGAACTTGGACATGGATCACCAAGCTTCAAAAGCTTCATGTAAAGTCTCAGTATCAAACTACAAGAGTGAAGACCAGTGTTACAGAGTTGCAAGTTCCTCATCCTTTAAAGAGTGATAATTAGATAATACATTCTTCTTTAGCAATAACAAAACTAAAAAGTCTAATAAGGCATGAGCAGTTTCCCTCATACCCATATTTAAGGAAAATGCACACTTCACGTTCACAGAGTTCAGAAGTTTTGTTCAGATCTATCTCTCTACAATTCTCTCTAAAAATATAGACACCATAGGTGGAGATTAAGGAGAGACCTCGTTTAGGTGGCATTTTCCTCAGCTCACAGGATTGTGATTGTGCAGCTGCAAAGGAGTGGCATACAAAAAGGCTTTTAAAAATAATTGTACATGATTAGAAATTTACACACAAAAAATTAATCTTAGCTGGAAAAAAAATCTGTCATTGTATAATGAAAGAATGAAACCATGAAAAGGTAATTTGGGAAGCAGCATAAACATATTATAGAAGAAAGGGCCAAAAGAAATGTGTTTACTGTCAAAATTCACTGTAATGCTGTTTTACATGAGAGTACTATTACAGCAAGAGGGGCAGGATTCTTGTTGCAAATTAATCTATTTTATACAGATATTTTGAAGTTTAAAAAACTGATATAGGAACTATTATGTGTATAAATTTGCATATAATAGCTTTCAGGACATGATCTCTAAGTTTCCTTCCATGTCTGAGAATGGAGACTTTTTTTCTTCTAATACCTAATTTGTAAGAAAACAGTCAAGATAAAGGGGAAAACAAAACAAAACAAAAATTTAAAAGTTATCTTTCCACTTTTTCCAGTTGCTTGTAAGATGAATTCTACATTTGTTGTTGTTATAATGTTTTCCACAGAAGAGCTTTGGTCATTGTCTAGGTCCATTGCTATGTGCCTTAATATTTCTACTGTATTTCATAGTTTCACTTTTTAAGTGTATATTTACTCATGTATGAGCTCTTTGCATTGTTTTCTTCCTGCTTGGTCTGAGATAACTGTTAGTTCACTTTACTTTTAAACATGATATAATAATATTACATGAGTTGCATACTATTAATTGAAATTTTCAGAAGATGAGATTTCTCTTCCCTAAATAGTTTATCATCATATTTTATTTTTAATTAACTCTAATTATAATTTGACTATTGAATTTTTACCTTTGAACAAAGCAAAGATTGTTTTCCAATACAAGATCAAAGAACTAGAGCTGAAAGGAAATGTAGAGGTCATCTATTCCTTCTCATTTTACTTTTGGGGAAACCAATGGTAAGAGGTATTGTAATTTGCCCAAGGTCCCACAGATAAAATGAGACGTTAGCAAACAGTTCCTCTGATGGACACCAGAGCTAGTCATCTTTTCATTTCATCCTTGGTACTGCTTATACTAATTCTAATATTTTGCTCTGAATTGCTGTGACCAAATACAGGCCTCTAGATGTATGATTTATTAGAATGTTTCTTCTAAATATATGATAATTTCACATTTAATAAATGATTTCTTATTAGATATAATGACACATTTAGGGGAAAATATTTGCAATTTGTTTGGTACTTAATATGGGGGTAGTGGCAATTTATTTTTGAGAGAGAGAGGGAGAGAAAGTGAGAGAGAGAAAGAGAGAGAGAAAGGGGGAGGACGGGTGGAATGAGCAATGGTTTCTTTGACGTGGGTTCCCTCTCAGTAGAGTAGAACAAGTGCTGAAAAGTGACAATGTGACTTTTCCCAATTCAGAATCCTGTCACTGTCACCTTAATAAGAAGCAACTGCAGTTTTCATTTAGGCTTTACCTTGGAGTGTCACTTTTCACTGAGCCTTTTTTTTTCTCAGTGAAGGTTCCTATATGTATGAACTATGTATGAACTAGAAAAGTAAAGAAATTTTTGTTACATTCTTAGTCCCAAACTACTGGATCATAACTTTCTCATTGGCCATTATGGATAAATATTTCACATTTTCTTCTCTTAAGGTTGAAATCCAACATTCTTAATATATTGTAAATTTTCTGCAAGTAGTAGGCAAGAAACTAATTGCAGTGTGGGATTATCTTTGCAAATGAATGGGGTGTCTTTAAAGTGAAAAAACAGAAGAAATCTCATTAACATCTCATTAACCATTTCACCAAAGACTCTGTGTTGTTCAGCAATGAAGCTTTCTTTTATGTGTATGGTGAGGTTAACAGACAGACTGTTCAATACTGCTCACAGAGCAATCCACATTGAGTGGACCATTCCAAACATCAGGGAGCACAAAAAATTATGGCGTGGTGTGGTTTGTTGAAAGCTCGTGTTTTGGGCCATTTTTCTTTGATGAACATAAAACTGGTGAGACCTATCATGCCATGTTGAGGGACCAGCTAATGGCCCAACTTGAAAGGCTAGGTGAAGGACTTCCTGAGTGGTTACAACAGGATGGTGCCCCTGCTTATTTCGCTATGGTGGTAAGAGATTGGCTGAATGACAATTTCTCTAACTGGATTGGAAGATGTGGTCATGTGAAGTGGTCTCCTTGTTCACCAGACCTTAGCCCCCTTGATTTTTTTCTCTGGGTTGTGCTGGAGAAGGTGTACTCAATGAAAATCACAGATGCAGCACACTTGATTGAACGCATAGAGTGAATGTGCTAAAATTGACAGCAATGTGGAGTTATTGCATCAAGCTCACTTGAATCTTGCAAAGCACATCAAACTTTGCATCACAAATGATTGGATTCATATTGAAGATGTTATTTGTTAATATTCCAAATAAATTAAATGTTATTGAAAATTTCATTCATTTCTTGAAAATACGCATTTTTGCCAATGTGTCCAGACTTTAGGAATACTCTATATAATGTTGAATTTTCATATAATTGCTTGACACAAATGATCATATAGTTAATCGTGAGGCCATATTTCATATTTCTTTTTCATGTTAATGGCATAAATTCTCTGAATGTGTCATTTTTTTTCCAAAACTAACAGTAGTTTTCTTTTTATGATATAAACTCAGTTGTTGAGGCATTGTTCCCAGATGGTCCCTTTATTGCCTGTCCTGGTTCTCTTCTTAGCACATGCAAGATATCATCTTGCTGTAATCTTATTTGCTTAAGGCCATTAAAAGTCTAGCAACTTCTTATTACTACAGCTATATTCATTTACTACTACTCACACAAATGCTTCTACTCTGTGCTGGATATCACTTTGCTTTTGATTTCTGTTCTGTCATTGTCCTTAAGGGGAAACATCTATTAATAGTTGACAGAAACTATGCAATCTTCATCATCTGTTTACTCTCTTGTCCATGTAGACATATTCTTTTGTGATTTGTCTCCTAAGGGTTTTAAAAACATCCATGTATTCCATTATAATTATCATTCAACTTTACTCATTAGGTTGATAGATACCATGATGTCTTGCTTGGATCGAGTTCTGCCTCTCTTACCCAAGAAAAACCGAGGTTGAAATCTCTCTGAATCAAGTTTACAATAGTATTTACATACATTTAAATATCCACTTTAAAATATGTATGTATATATATATATATATATATATAGTCACTCATCTCTTTAACTCTCTTATGTTGCAAGATGTTGCTAGCAAACTAATTCAACTACTATTCCTTCAGGTGGCTTAATGATTCTTCATATTATCTTAGTATAATCAATCAACAAGTATTTATTAAGCACTAAATATTTACAATGTATCAGGAATAAAATTACAAAGAATAAAAGCAATCTTTACTCACAGGGATTTTATAATGGAGACAATAACAGATATCTTTCCAAATATATGTGTTTACATGTATACACATGTATTCACACATCTACAAAGCAGCTAAAAAGAAATTGAGGAGAAAGACACTAGCTGTTGGGAGGACCAGGAAAGGGTTCATGCATAATAAGGTGTTTGATTTGTATCATAAAGGAAGAGGGGAACTCTGTGAAGCAGGATTAAGGAGAGGATGAATATCGAACATGTGGAGCAACCTATACAAAGGCATGGAAATAGGACAAAAAAGGAACAGATAGAACATAAATTAATTTGTTTCATAGATTGTATTAGTGAAAGATGTATATATATTTATATGTATATAAATATATATAGTATATAAATGTATATAAATATATATACATCTTTCACTAATACGATTTATATGTATATAAATATATATAGTATATAAATGTATATAAATATAT
>JAQQSZ010015192.1:0-11337 GCA_028646595.1 Phalanger gymnotis
TGGTGAGATTTTTAATATACAGGTCACATATGCATTTTAAATTTATTGTATTTTTTGTATTGTATGTATTATGTATTGTATATTGTATAATATATTGTGTAAAATGTTGGTATAAACCTGATTTTAATTTCTCTAGCAGTACTTAATAAATAGGCAGTTATTTCTGAGGTTATTTTTGTTTTTAGGTTTATCAAACAATGGATCACTGAGTTCCATTATTTCTGATTGTCCCTTTCCTAGTGACCCTTTCTATGTTTTAACCAATACTGAATGGTTTTGATGACTGATGCTTTATAATATATTTTGGTGTTTGGAAAGTCAATTAGCTTTTCATCTCTACATTTTCTTTTCATTATTTCTATTAATATTCTAGGTCTCTTGTTCCTCCAATTTTGTTATTTTTTATGTATCTTTATATGTGTCTTTTTATGTATCCTTACAAAGTGTCCCATTAGAATTTTAACATTTAAACCATAAATTAACTTTTGTAGTATTATTATTTTTATTATATTAGTCAACCCAGATTGGCAGGTATCTAAATTAAATGTATATTATTCAGTATTTTAATTATGTTCAACTCTTTGTGACCCCATAGACCATATCACACTAATACTGTTCATGGGGTTCTCTTGGCAAAGAAACTGGAATGAGTTGTCTTCTCCAGTGGATTAATGCAAATACATGTTAAATGAGTTGCCCAAGGTCACACAGCTAGTAAATTTCTGAGGCCAGATTTGAATTCAGGTCTTCCTGACTCCAGGTCCAGTGTTCTGTCCCCTGAGATACCTCACTGCCTTGAATGCATACATAAAAACTAATTTCAACAGGGATAGAGTGGTAATACCTAGAGAAATCAGAAAAAGTCTCATATAGGAAGTGATAGCCAAAATGAGTCTTGAAATGGGTTAAGAATTCTGAAAGATAAAGCTTGAGAGGGAGAAAATTCCAGTAATGAGGAATAACTGGCTCAAAGCACTGGAGTGAGGGCATAGGATTTCATATATATTGCCACAACAGTATACAGTTGTTTCCTGGTTCTTAAGATATGACTGAAACATTTTGTTGATCATCAAGTCGAATGTAGATCAGTAAGGGATGTCAAAGGTCCTCTAATCCAATCTCCTTCTTTTACAGATCAGGAAAATGAGAACTAGGGACCTTAAGTGATGTACCAGCTATACAGATTTTTAGAGTCAGAGGTTAAGATTTGAAGCCAGTTCATTTCACTCCAGAGTTAGTGTTCTTTCCTTTGAATCATGCTGTTCTGATTGGGCCAACAGTGAAAACTAGAAGCAATTTGTAGAAGTTGCAAAGACACAAATTTGGATTTTATGTAAGGCAAAGCTTTCCAACAATTAAACCTCTCCAAAAATGGAATATTCTTCCCTAAGCAATATTACGTTAACTTTAAGTACAATTCTTTTCTTTGTTTGTTTGATTTTTGGCAGGGCAATTGGAGTTAAGTGACTTGCTGAAGGTCACACAGCTAGTACATGTGTCAAGTGTCTGAGGTCGCATTTGAACTCAGGTCCTCCTGACTCCAGGGCTGGTGCTCTACTCACTGTGCCACCTAGCTACCCCCAGTGCAATTCTTCCAGAGCTAGTAGGGTTGGTGTCAACTATGTTGTAAGGGCAAGCAAAGTAGGACATTTTTAATGTTTTTTTTTTCTTTTGGAGTGCTTCTTAGTTCTAAGGCAATCAAGTGCCTTTGAATGAGTCTTGCGTTTGCTTGTGGAAAGGCCTACATCCTTTGCTAATTAGGTCATGAGAGGTGTAAAGCACCAGGGCCCTAAATGGGGTATATATGCTCTGCGGTTAACATTTTGTTTGGGGCTCATTCATTGGAACAGTTTTGGTGTAGAGACTTTGGGTAGCTGTTAAGGACCGCCCCTCCCCTCAGCTTTGAAAACCCAAATGTTGATGCTTCTCTCTCTGGTAACTATGTATTGTATAGCTTTGGTCAGACAGCTAGAAGCCTATCTGTTGATTTGTGTTATTTGCTCTGTTTATATAATTTCTGCCTGTATTTGCTCTGAAGTTCAGGCTGCTGCCTTTTGCTCTGAAGGAAGTGAATGATATGTTATGTTTAATTAAAGTGAGATTGCAAACCCTTTAAAATTGCTTTCCTTAGAAAAGCAGACCAAAGAACTTATGCTAGCAGCCCTCCTGTGTGCTGGTATTGTTAGTCTTACACCTCTACAGTAGCTGCTAGTAATATTGTTGTTACAAATGTCCCATGTCATATTGATTTTCACTTAGACAAAGGTTGGACTATTTGGCAAGTGAGGGTTCTTCCAACTGTGAGATTCTGTAACTATGATGGGAAAAATTAAAATCATTGTACCATAGATCTATAGCTGAAAGGTACCTCAGAAGCGCTCTAGTCCACCCCCCTCAATTTACAGATTAGGAAACTGAGGCTGAGACAAGCTAAGTGATTAATGCAAGGTCACACAACTAGTAAATGTGAAAGAAGGGATTTGAACCTGGGTCTTTTTCTCTAAGACAGCAATCTCAAAAGAAAGACTTCAAGTTTGCCTGTCCAGAAATATGTAAGTTCAGCCAAATGAAAACAAAAACCTTTTAAAAAGGCCTAGAAGCTTTGAATTTTCATCACTGACATGCTGTAAGCCCTGGATTTGCTGAGTTACCACAACAATGTTATCTATCTTGGTCTTCTGAAAGGTTGAAGGGTTGTGTAATGGCTATGCCTAAAAACTTTGCAGTTTTCTTTTGAAAACGAATGTTCATGACCTAAGGTATGAGGCTTCTGAGAATCCTGTATCTTCAGACCTGGTTTTACAAACTTGAGTCATATTTTCCAAAATCCTATTTTGCCATACTCCCCTGTGCTCAATATTGCATGAGACTTACCATATATGGAAGTGTGGATTGACTTGGTTTGGAGAATCTTATTTAGCCAGGTGGCACAGCAAATAGATTACTAAACCTAGAATCAAGAAGAACTGGGTATGAACTTGAGCTCAAGTACTCACTACCCATGAGATCCTTGGCAACCTGCTTAACCATTTTTTACTTCAGTTTCCTCACCTGTAAAATGGGCATGACAATAGCATCTACTTCCAGAGTTGTTATGAGTATAAAATAATTTTCAATTGCTTTAAAAACCTTAACGTGCTGTACAATTGCCAGTTATTGTTCTTTTTCTTCTTGTTGTTATCATGTTACCAAGTTCTTTGTAAAATTTTTGTTCATCTTTGGTAACAGATTTTGGTCTATAAACTTCAATATCCTTTATGGAGGTCTATTTGCTTAGGTTAATCTTGAACTATGCAATAGAAAATAGTCAAGTTTCCCATGGAATGTTTTTTGGTTTTGTTTTGTTTTGTTTTGTTTTGCTGTCTTCAATTCCTTTTTGTTGTTCAGTCATGCCTGAATTTTATTTTAACCAATTTTGGGTTTTCTTGGCAGAGATGCTCGAGTTTTTTGCCATTTACTTCTCCAGTTCATTTTAGAGATGAGACAACTGAGGCAAACAGGGTTAATTGACTTGCCTAGGATCACACAGCTAGTAAGTGTCTGAGGCCAGATCTGAAGTCAAGTCTTCCTGACTTCAGGCCTGGTGCTATATTGACTAAGCCACCTAGCTGCCCTTTAGTTCTTTTACATGTTTTTCAAAGGATGATCCCTGTACCATTCTTCCATTTAGTAGTAATTTCCTTTTGCCTTCTCATTTTAATTTTTACAAAAAAGAAGTATTAATGTGATCATTCTTCTAGTGGTTATGTTAAGCCATTGGCCATTGGATAGAAACCTCACATTTAGAACAACTGCAGTTAAATATATATTTATAAATTATATCAAAATGGTATAATTCATAGCACCCTTTACTTCTGTTTCTGCCACCACCATTAGAAAAGGAGAAATCTAGTAGGACAGAAAACAATTTCATTTTTGCTGTTTATTTTCATTTTTGGCACTCAATTTTTTTTATTTAACAAGAATCTATTTTATTTGCCTCCCTCTTTGTAGAAGCATGGTAAGAATATAATAAATATGCATAGTCAAGCATGGCTATCTTATTCTTTCTGCATATACATATGTATTCATACATACATACACATGTATATTACATGCATGCACATGTGTGCATATATATGCATATGTGTATACACATTGCAAGTGGAGCCCATCTCTCTATGATGAAGTAGGCCACATGTTTTATTATAAGTCTTCTGGAATTGTGTTTGGTCATTGCATTGATTAGAGTTCTTAAATGATTTAAAGATTTTCATCCTTACATTATTGTTGCTATTGTACATTTTTTTCCTGGTTCTAATTACCTCATTCTGTATCAGTTTAAAATCAGAATGATTTTAAACATTTTTTGTTTCATGAGTTTCCATGACCAAAGAACTCATGACCTTGTGGTCAATATATTAGTAATGAATCTCTGTTTTTAGCAAGGTTGGTCACTTGAAAATGGACCTAATTCTATCACTCAAAGTGTACTTATCGGAATTTGCTGTAACTCCTGTTCCACAAACACAGCCTTTGGGACCCCATGGCCAGCTCCACAGCATAATGAAACATTGCTCCAAGCTTTGTAGAGGAAAAATATATCACATGATTAAAAATACTAAAAGTATTAGATTTCATAAAAGTAGCTCTGCATACTGAACTACAGCATGTTTCAATTTAGGTTGCAACATAATTAATAGTCATAATTTAAATGTTGCACAAAATATTCATTAATCATTTTTCATGTTAGAGTTAACTTTTTCCACAAGTCCCCATATACCTGTGGAAGACATAGGTAAATGAATCCTTTCAAATCACAATGAACCATGGAGAAAGTCTGTTGGCACACCTATGAGGAGGGCAATAGAATAAATATATAATTGTTTACCAAAACTAGTGATGCTATAACAAGGTCTTTTTTTTTAATCCTAAGAAAAGAAATAAGCTAGCATCTCTTGGGAGACCATTTAGATAGATATATGTGAAATCTAAGGATTTAGATGCATTTTGATGTATTTAAAGAAAACAATGAACAGAGAACAACTCATTTTTTTAAACCAGAGGCAAATATGAAGATTTATGTCAATATGCCAGGTTATATTTTCATTTTTAACCAGAAATATTGGAAATATAATTAATTAATCAAAACTACTAGATGCTGTTCAAACATTATTAGCCTTGTTATTTCTTTGCTGTCATTTGCAAGTTTCTATGGGCTTTTAAAGTTTGAAAAAAAAAAGACAGGTGTGGAAAATAATTTAACTGCTGAAACTATGGCTACAGGGCCTGTCAGGGGAACCAGTTTGTTTAATAAGCCAGAACACCAGTGTCCTCCAAAAGTCCAAGGTAACCACAAATAGGTCTGATTCCATATTTCCCATGTTGCTTCTCATGTACTTTTCTCCTTGGATTACACGGCACTGATTTATTTTAAAACTAAAGTTTAAAAGTGAAGGACTACCACGTGACTATACATACTCGAAGTAACAAATCTTAGAAAGTTACCTAATCACAATACTCTACTCTATGTTTTGACTTGAGGGTACAATATAATTGCTAGTCAAAAATTGAACACTGTGCAAAATATTCATTTAGCATTTTCACACATGGAGTTAAATTCTCTCAGCTATTCCTGTCAAGCAAATGAGGTTTTGGCATTACAGACCAGTGGGGCATCATTTAATAAATTACTGATTCAGGGCATTAAATATATTGTAGCCAAGGCAGAGTTAATGTGACTCTTAGGAAAGCCTAACAGCATCACAAAGTCACATGAAGGCTGTTTTGAAAAACAGAGAGCACAGTGCTAGAAAGGCCCCAATCCGCTGCATTGCAGAGAAAGGCAAGTTTGTTGCTGGAAAATCAGTTCAGTGTTATTTCAAATCATTTGCTACATCTCAAAATGATGGCTTGAGCTCTCTATTCCCCAGAACCACAAGTAATTTCCCATGGCTAGAAGTGTAATATAGGAGGACTCATCAAGTCTCTTACTACCAAGCTGAGACAACAAACCACTTCAGATTTCAAATTGCCATATTAGTTCTTCAAAAATAAATAAAAAACCTTTTTCCAAGAGCAATGTAAACTAGTCAAACTTTTCTCTTATCCACCATGGGCAAATGTACTTTCTATACTATAAAAGAAAAGGGAGGGGAGGCAGAATAAATTTCTTTTCTTTAATTAAAAAATGCATTAGAAATGCAATTTGCAACTACTTTTTCTGTCATTTTTACTACAAAGAAAGTCAGTATAGGCAGAAAGGTAAAATTCTTATTGTTATATGCCAAAGATTTTACCAAAGTAATCTTATAATATTGAATGTAATTTATTTTTAGCATGTGTCATCAAGAAATTCCCACAGCTGTTCAGGAGTTCAATGGTCAATTAAGCTAAAATTTATTAAATCCACACTATGTGCAAAACTTAGTCGCTTGTTTGTACTTGCCCCAGGAGGGCTTCCTGCCCTCCCAGGAAAGTCATTCCATCCTACTCCAGTATTCTCTCTGGCCACCTAAAAATCCACAGTATTTGGATGTCCCTCCTCTGCTCCATATCACTGCTCCTTCTCCTTAGGACAATGCTATCCTGGAAGCTCTATGGACCATGGTAACCTATTTTAATTCATTTCTCAATGAACCTACTCTCATCCTGGGAAAACCTCCACTCACAAAGAGCTCATTTCCCCCCCCCTTCTTCCCCATCTCACTTCACTCAAAATACCTCATTCACTTTCCTCTTCACATCTCTCTTAAAAGAATAGGTGGTCCTTCTTGAAAAGTCAAACACCTCTGCATGAACAAGTGATTCTTTAGCATATCATTACCTCTATATTATAGCCATTCTCTCATTTGTCTTCAATGTTTCCTCATTTACTGGTTCGATTCCTACTTGTTACCAACAGGTACATACTTCCCCCACTCCCAAAAAAATCCCTTACTTGACCCAGCCATCCCTGTTAATTATCATCTTATATCTCTTCTGCATTTTTGGTTAGACTCCTTATAAAGGCTGACCTCATCATTCAACTGAAACTGCTCTTTCCAAGTTACCAATGATCTCTTAATAGTTAAATTTAATGGTCTTTTCCCATTCCTTATTCTTCCTGACTTCTCTCCAGCCTTGGACATAGCCAATTGACCTTTTCTTCTTGATCCTCTCTTCTTTCTAGGCTTGCGTGATACTATTTCCTTGTAGTTCTGCTCCTGTCTGACTACACTTTCTCATTCTCCTTTGCTGGCTCTTCATCCAGATAAACCTGTGGATTTCCACAAGGCTTTACCCCAGGTCTTCTTCTTTTCTCACTCTCTGCTATTTCACTTGATGATCTCATCACCTCTCATGGATTAAAATAGCATCTCTATACAAATGAATCTCAGCTTTATTTGTCCAGTCATACTGGACAAATATGACCACTTGACCAAAGTATAGAACCTCCAATTACCTATTAGATATCTTGAGCTGGATGTCTTTTTTTTTTTTTGCTTTTTGGCAGGGCAATTGGGGTTAAGTGACTTGCCCAAGGTCACACAGCTAGTATATGTGTCAAGTGTCTGAGGTCGCATTTGAACTCATGTCCTCCTGACTCCAGGGCCGGTGCTCTACTCACTGTGCAACCTAGCTGCCCCGAGCTGCATGTTGTAGACATCATAAAATTACCATGGGAAAAAAAAAACTGAATTCATTATCTTTTCCCAAACCTGTTTCTAACTTTCCTATTACTCTGGAAGTTATCACCATCCTCCTAGTTACCCATGCTCATAATCTGTATGTTTTTCTTGACTCATTCTTACTAACTCTTCCATATCCAATCACTTACCAAGTCTTATTGCTTCTACCTTCATAATATCTCTTATATATACCCACTACTGTCCATCAACACTGCTACTGCCTTAGTATAAGCCCTTATTGCCTCATATCTGGACTATGTAATAGCCTACTGGTTATATCTTTGGTAATACTTTATATTTACTATATGTCTACTAATATATCTACTAGTAATACTTTGAATCAAGGATCTCCCCATTCAACTCTCCTCCATTCAGGTGTCAAATCGATCTTCCCAAAGTAAAAGCTTAATCCTATCCAATCAACTCTAGTTGCTCCCTATTACCTCCAGAAAAAAAAAAAAATAAGTGCTTTGATTTTTATTGCCCTCTAAAATCTGGCTGTACCAAACTTTCTAGGCTTCTTATACTTTAACCTCCTGTATCAGTAAGGCAAGTGTCACAAAATCAATGGTGACCATGAATATGCCTGTATAGTTCTGTAAACAGAATATAAGAGACTCTACATATAGAAGGCAGAAGAGGTAAAACATTTATTCAGACATCAGGGGATCAAATCCCAAAACTAATAACTCCAATTCAACATAGCAGCAATTATATCCGAAAACCAGTAAGTCTACTTCATTATAACCACAAGGAACTTAAAACATAGTATCATAGCAGGGAGCCAAGCCATCCCATAATCTTCCCCTCTGCTGAGGCCTTCCGGTAAACACTCACTCACATATCCTAGCTGTCTGCTGACGTGTGTCCTCTCCTCCTGGAGTTCTGAGAGAGAGCTTAATGGCTACTTTCAGAGTATATATACCCTTTTTAGAGCCCCAGGGCTTCACAATTCTCATGACCTAATTAGCAAAAGGGTGTGAGCCTTCCTACAAACAAGCTTCCCTTAACTAGATCCACCAGAGACCTATAAATGGGATTAACAGGAGGGGAAGATCTTTAATCACATTAACCTCACACCTCCATACTGTATTATCCAGTGACACTGGAGTCCTTGTTGTTCTTTACATTATACTCTCCATCTCCCAAGTTTGTACATTTTCACTGGCTGTCCCTCATGCCTGCATCTTTCTCTCTCCTTATCTCTTTCTCCTAGTTTCCTTTTTTTTTCTTTTAGTTCTCTGTGATAGTGCTACCTTTAAAAAAAAAAAGCCTTTTCCATTCCTCTTTATTTTTAATTCATTTTGAGAATTATATCCAATTTCCACTGTCTATATATTTTTGCACATTTCTGTTTGCATAGTCTCCCCCCTTAGATTGTGATCTCCTTTGATGACCTTCTATTTTTGTCTTACTTTGTATCTCCAGTGCTTATCATTTCCTAGCACATAGTAAAGGCTTAGTAAATTCTAGCTGATTGACTGATTAAAACATGTGATAGATACACAAAGAGAAAAATAAACAAGCCCTGATCTCAAGGAGACTGTTAGCATGTTAATACCTACACAAATAAATATCATACAAAGTCATATTATTAACCATAAGCATAATAACTGCCAATTATGTAGTGGACTAAAGTTTGGAAAACACTTCACATGTAGCATCATATTTGAGTCTTACTCCATTTCACAAAAGCAAGGAAACTGAGGCTGAAAGAGTTTGAGAGGCTAGCCACAAAAGATGCAAGTAACAGAGGTAGCATTTCAATCCAGGTCTTCTTTCTTCCTACTCTAGCAGGCTATGCACTATAGTACACTATCTCTCTAATTGGAGAGGACTAGCAACTGGGAAACTGAGAAAAATGTTTATGAAAGTGGCAAATAAGAAGAGATATCAATGAAAATAAGGATTTTGAAAAGCATAGAGATGTGCATTCCAGGAATGGGGACAATTTTGGTGAAGGCATGAAGGCAGATGATAAAAGTCTGAGTAAGGATAATAGCTAGTAGTAGAGTTTAGCTATAATATAGAATATATGAAAGTAATTAATAAGCATTTAGGATAGAAAAATATACATAAACTTGTGGAGAACCTCAAATTCCATAGTGCATTGGTCTGAGGAATCTGGTACAGAAAATATACTGGAAACTTCTGTCCACTGATGTCACATTTTTACTAACTTCATAAAAGGTTGTGTATAATTTAACAGAAACCAATTTAATCATGAACATAAATTTTCTGAAAGTAGGGAAAAAATCTCTTTGTTATGCATGTTTTGCAGCTTAACTTTTCCTCCTTTCCTTGTTAAGATGTGCTACTTTAGCACTTTCATACATTAACTTCTGACTGTATAAATTATAAACCAGTAGGGACCATTAGGGGAGTCTCACAAGACACATGCTTGTGATAGTTATAGATAAGGACATTTTATTTATAATCCTATGAGATATTGTATTAACATTTTAAATCTCTCTCTTTAGTTCCTTACTATGCTACTTAATAGCTGTTCATTCACTCAATGGGTAACTTGTGAGTTTTTGAAGCATAACTACTTGAGGGTTTTTTGTAGGGAAAAAAAAGGCATGAAATTCTTGCTGTCATTGGTGTCTAACAGTGGTCTTTAAAATTAAATATCCCCAAATGTAAGACAAATAGTGTGACCTTTCTACCAAATCACCTCATTTGGTTGAAGAAATAGGGGGAAGAAGAAATCATATGACAGGATGCAATAAATTCCTGTGTTTCTTAGTCAATTTAGTCACCAGTTATTTGGGCTATTGTATAGAACCACCTCTTTGGAGGTTCCTACTACTTTTATCTTCAAATCACATTTATTTACTCCTCTTCAAATGCAATGCACTAGAATGGACCATAATAAAGTATGACTGTCTTTATACATATTAAACTAGGTAGCTACAGAGTATGATGTTTTCTGTGTTATCCAGAAACTCTCCCCAACTTCTGCCATTAAACATGTCCCTATGTCCTTGTCATACTGTCTGAAATCCTTCTATTTTAGAATCCTTCATTCTTTTGGATTAAGACATTAATATGATACACATTTGTCATAGTTCCTATGCAACCAAATATCCCCTGTAAAGATCTCACCTAATATGATGTTTTCATTGAAGTCCTTAAAAAAAATTACATGGGAAAAGCTCAAGAGTAGAAAAAGTAGCAGCCTAGGAATCAAAAGTCTCAGATTCTAGTTGCTCTTCTGCCACTATCTACATAGCACTAAGATATAAACTCCTCCACTGTTCTAAGGCTTCTAATACAGAAGTTGGTGGTAAAAGTTTAACAATGAGCTCTCAAAAAATGTATACATGACACACTTTTAAGTTTAATGTTTATTATTATTAAGATTTTTTCCAACCTCTTCCTTAAGTCTAGACAATCAACAAAACAAAAAAAAATTGAGACCTGATATATACTGCATGCTTATTTCTGAGGTATATATGGACACATTGTGTCGGTAAGCAAAATGGTCTCTTAGCACTTAGTTCAACAAATGCCCTTGAAGAATTTGGCTTTTGTTTGCTTTGAGTAATTCAGTATATTTCACTGAGTCTTATTAAGTGCTAAGGCCCAGGTCCAAACCCCTATTAGGTGTAAAACCTATGTGGGTGTGGATTGGTAACTAAGGTGGGGCCCAAGGTGGGGCTAACTCAGAGGAGGGCATAGTTGG
>JAQQSZ010015193.1:0-11337 GCA_028646595.1 Phalanger gymnotis
AGAAGAAGAAAAAGGAAGAGAAGGAGAAGAAGGAGAAGAAGAAGAAGAAGGAAGAGGAGAAGGAGAAGAAGAAGAAGAAAGTAACATGAGTACAATAGAGCATTGTGTGTCTACCCTGCTTACTTTTTAAAAAATCAACATTATCTCTGATTTGGTAGCATACCAAGAAAATCTTTACTTCTGTTTTTAGGTATGCAAACTAAAAAATACTTTATAAATACAAAGCATCATTACTATAGCAGGGACTAAAACAAATCTGTCTCCCTAATATATGAACAAGCATTTATTAAATACGTACTATGTGCCAGGGATGTGCTAGTTGCTGGGGCTACAAAGACAAAAATTAAACAGACTTTAAGGAATTTATAATCTCTAGGGGGAAACTACATGTCTGTCTATTTGTATGTATGTACGCATACATGTATGCAAGTGTGTTTGTATAAAATAAACATAACCTAAGTTTTGCAGGAAGATACTGGCAGCTAGTAGATAGAGCACTAGGTCTGGAGTCAGGAAGACCTGAGTTCAAATGTGGACTTAATCCTGTTAAACCTCAGTTTCCTCATCTGTAAAATGAGCTGGAGAAGGAAATGGCAAATACTCCAATATCTCTGCCAAGAAAACCCCAAATGGGGTCACAAAGAGTCAGATATGACTGAATGATAATAACAACAAGCAGCTAGAGGGATCAGGAAACACTACACATAGGAGGTGGCATTCGAACTGAGCTTTTAAACAAACTAGAGAACACAAGAGGAAAAGATTAGGAGGAAGTCTACTCCAGCCACGGGAGAAAGCCCATACAAAGGCACTGATGTGGAATGGGAGATGGAACGTCACGTGTGAGGAATTGCAAGGATGTTTTGGCTGGCTCAAAGACAGTAACGTACAATAAGGTTGAGAAATTCTAATTGTTCCTGGAAACAATATTAGGATAGGTTGAATAGCCTTGTTTAAATGTCCCAAGGAAAAATGAGGAATACAGGTGCAATCAGTGAGATAGCAAAGTGTCTCCCCAGAACCCCTGAACCTGGGAAGAAAGGCTAATTTGAGTGGAAGATGGCACCCAGATTCTGTCCAAGAAAGAGCAAATAGTCACTGTGAGCCTACGTGAGGTTGAAGGCAGAGGTCGGCTTATGGATGCAAGGGGAGAATATCACCCCCAGGAAACCCAAAACCTATGCGAGATCTAAGGCTGCTGGGCTTTGTGCACAGGGAGGTTTAAGAATAATGAAGCTGTATTTTTGAGCTATAAATGCACTTGGAGCTTTTCCCATAAGGGCCAGTCTTAGAGGGGGTGGGAGCGTCCCCATGAAAGGTAAACTGCGCCATCTGCTGGAGGCTGAGGAGAACGACAGAGTTGCAGAGGACTGGAGTGGTCCTGGGAGAAAAACCAAACCAAACCAAACAAAAAGGACTTGCTAGGCAGAAGCTATGAAGAATTGGAGGACAATATAATGGAAGGAGCACCACCTTATGGGGACCTGAGGAAAACTTCAGGAAGGAAGAAAAGTTCTAGAGGTTAGCAACAAGGCACAGCAGCCTGTCTGAGAACAGTGAGATACAAGAACTTCAGGAGGGGTGGAGTGGGAACAACAAAACAGTGGCTATGCAGACAAAGGAGCCACAGAAGGTAGCTGAGGAAGGGGCACAAATCGT
Source organism: Phalanger gymnotis (assembly GCA_028646595.1). NCBI lineage: Eukaryota > Metazoa > Chordata > Mammalia > Diprotodontia > Phalangeridae > Phalanger > Phalanger gymnotis. The sequence goes on from JAQQSZ010015193.1 coordinate 1,660, forward strand.
AAGCACCCTACTCAGTCACTGTACAAGCTTTTGTAGGGAATGTTGTTCACTGTAAATGAACTTCTTATAGGCCTAGATATGAGTACTACTTGTTTCTGTTAACTCACAAATAAAACCATCATGTTTTGAGCCTTGTAAACCAGTGTGCTTGTAAGGGGAAATAGTGACTACTGTTAAGGGATGTCAAATTGTGAAACTTCTAGATGATCTAGATGGGGTCAATAGGTGGAAAGAGTGGGAGGTCATCAAAGTATCCTTAGTCTTGTGCCAAAAGGAACTTCTGATACAGGGGTTTTGTTGTTGTTTTGTTAATAAAGTGGGGTGGTTTTTTGCTATTTTTGTTAATAAAATCTTACAAACTGAAAATGATTATTCAATATATCATGAATGGAAAATTCATTTTTCCACACACATAATGAGCTTGTATTTCAAGAATCATTAATACTTTGGCCCAAATTTTCATCATTTTTAAACCACTCATGTGGAAACTGTCCCTATGATACATCTTGCAACCCCTCCATGCTTTCTTTTTCTATGCTTTTCTTATCCATAAATTTCCATAAATTCTTTATAAGTAGCAAGTGACAGCCAGGATTTGAACCCTGGTACTTTGATTCCACCTCCAGGACTTTTTCCATTGTACCATTCTGGCTGCATCACTGAAAGCACTCCTAAATTCTTCAAATACCATCTAGTCCAAATATCCTTCTGCTAATCCTGAACCACGTGCATTTTGTATGTGCAGCTATTGTTCAAGATAAACATACTGATGAAGTTTAAAACTGTAAGAAACTTTAAGGGCAGAAGTTTGGGAGCATGGATAGAGTGCTAGACTTGGATCATGAAGCCTTGGGTTCAAATCCTGCTTTATTAGCTATCTGCTTAAGCAGGACAAGTCACTTGGCCCTCTCTGAGGTTGTTTCCTATTCTGTAAGATAGAAATCAAAAGTGGAATACTTATTTTATAGGGCTATTCTAAAGATCATGGGAGAGAATACATGCAAAATGCCTTACAAAATTTAAGTAGCTATATGAACGTATCAGTTATTGTGATTGAAAGAGGTCAACACTAAAATCATCTTTCTATGATAGATTACTCTTGCCGGGGAAAGAAATTCTCCAATCCTCTTAGTAATCTTGTACATGATAAAGCAAATGTCTCAATTTTGGTTTCCCTCCTAACTTCTTTTTTTTGATACTGTCCAAATATAATTGTACTATTTTGAAATGTACTTCTTAGGGACATGGCCTGAATATATATATATATGTATGTGTGTGTATATGTATATATTATATATATATGTATGTATATATATGTATTTACCATTTTAATGTGTTTTTTTTTCAAGTAGGTCAATTCATTTCAGTTAAAATCTAAAGGGTAGGGTCGAGGAGAGAGATAGAAACACAAATAACTACGCCTTGCTCGTAATAGGTCCTAATAAATTTTTGTTAAATTGAATTGAATTGAAGGAAGTCCTTCCAAAAAGAGAGGATAATAACACACTATTTTATTATTTTTCATCAATATAAGTTTGTTTGTTTTTTTAACCCAAAGATGATTCTCTTTTTTAGCATTGATAATTTACCTTTAAATACATGTAAAATGAATCATGGAATGACATTAAGTTCTTTATCTGAGACTAGAAAGTATAAATATACCATCCTTAAATTATTGTCACCCAGGGCTCAAGCCTAGGCACTAGCGTAAGACTCTCTTCATTGGTGGAGAGAATGATTATTAGAGTTATTAAGTTATCCATCATTCTCTCTACCAATGAGGAGACAGGGGTGGAGATCACTCCACCAATGAGGCAAATATTATGCACATGCCTGGGCTTGAGCCTCAGGACACACTATCATCAGTGCCTCATGGATTAATCCTCAACTCCCATCAACAATTAGGTGGCTTTGGTTTTTTTTTTTTTTATTGAGCATCTAATGTACCTTTTATTAGAGTCTTTCTCACAGAATATTAGAGTAGAAAGACTATTTAGATGTCATGTAGTCCAAAGGTGTCAAACTCCAATAGAAACAAGGGCCAATAAACCATACACAAGGATCTCTGTGGGCCACATATTGACTTAGAAAACCATGTATTAACATGAGCTATGTTTTACTGTATTTTTATTTTGTTAAATATTTCCTGATCACATGTTAATCTGGTTTGGGCACACTCAGGAGTGTTGTGGGCCACATGCATCCCATAGGCCATATGTTTGACATCTTTGATCTTGCCTAATCTTATTTTACAGATGAGAAAACTGAGGCACGGCCTGTCTCACAAATAACAGAACAATTCCAATTCAAGTTTTCAGATTCCAAATCCAGCATCCCTAGTATGATGGAAAGGTCACAGTAGATTTGAAGTGAGAGGACCTGAATTTAAATCCCAGAAACTACTTCACCCAAGGGACTCAGTTCCTTCTTGGTAAAATAAGAGGTTGGATTGAATGGCCTTCAGTGGCCCTTCTAGATTTAAATCTATGCCCCTGTGAGCCAGTCTTACCCAAAGTTGCATAATTAGTAAGTAGCCAAGTAGGAGACTAGAAACCAGTTTTCTGACACCAAATCTAGCACCCTTCCCACTAAATTAAAGTTGGCTAGTCTGCTGATGGGATTTGGAAGTCACATGGTGATGCTGAATGTGCTCTATAGTCTCTAAGAATGAATGTATGTACAAATCTAAGACAATTGCATAGACAGGACGTGAAGTTCCAAGGGGGTGACAAGTCTGTATTCTAGGCGCCACCACAAAGAAAAGGAGACCAAGGAAACACAGTAACTGGAGTCTTAGCTTTCAAGAATGACTATAAAAGCTGTCTACTGTATCTTTCAAATCCATATAAAAACACTACAAAAAGAATCTTTCATGATGTTGCTGTTTTACATGATAAAACCAACTGGGAACAGTCTTTAATTAGTGTTTTGAACTGCCTCCCATTTACATTAGAAACATCATCTTTTTCTAGCTTTTGTTTCCCAACCCCATTGATCTGCCAGTGCTTTGAAATCACTGGCAGGAATTCACTCGCATCAATGCTATTTTGAAAGAAAAGAAACCTCTTTCCGGCTCTCTGAATTAACTTTCCACTGGGCTCAAAACGTGGACCACCTTTCTGGTTGTTGGTTTTTTCCCTCGGCATTGGTAATGTTCTGAGCAAAGCTTGTTCTTCAAAGGTAGGAGTAGCTCTTATTAAGTAGCAAAGGAAACAGATGTGTATGAAATTAGGGCTCCGGTTGTGGAGAATGAGATTTTGGTTTAGAACAGTCTGAACAGTCAGAGAACTTAGAAGATTAGACCTCTAAGTTTTCATGGAAATTTACTAGTCAACTTAAAACAACCTGAGATGTTTACTCCATTTAGTCCATCGACTTTTCATTCTTTAGGAAAGAAGTTTTTATAGCAAAGAAATAGATATATTTTTCCTTTTCTATCTTTCCAGTGTCAAGGCTTAAAACTTCATTCAAGGAAGCCTCAAATATATTCCTGGGCAAGATCAGCTACAGATGTTTGGGTCACAAAAGCCTTCTGATTTAAGTCTCACGGGAAGTCAATTTACTTCTACTTCTATTTAATACTCTCTCAGCCCCAATTTCCTGTCTTACTTAACTACAAATTTACCTCATCTATGCTAACGTTCCTGGCCCGTTTTAGTCTAACCTTACTCAAGATGCACAAAATCTGCCTCCCTTCCTCCTCCGTGATCCCTTTACAGGTAATGATTTCCCAGGTCTCTCTGGGTCACTCAGACATGAGTCTCTCTTCTCTTCCAACTCTCTACCCTTGGCCTTTTCTACTTGCAACAGACCACAGGGAATTCCCTTCTTACTCCTTTTCTTCCTCTTTCTCCAAGGTTATAATCCTCTCTGACTCCCAGCTTGATCTCATTTCCTTGTTCCTGTCCTCTCATTGAATTCTCTTTTTAGAAGTTCCCTCCCTCTACAGTTATTGCTATGCCAACTTCAACTATCTCTTGCGTAAAGATGACCCCCCCCAAAGCTCTTTCCCTTGAGGAAGTATAACTTTAAAAAAATCTCCTTTTTGGTTTCCCTAGTAATATTAATAAACAATAAATATATAAATAACATAATAATAAATAAATAATAATATAACAATATAAATAATGTGTAAGTGATGATAAATAATAAAATATAAATCATATTTCTCCAGCCTCTAGACTATGAGTTCTTCGAAGGCAGGGACTGTATTTTTGCCTTTCTTTAAATCTCCAGCACTTAACACAGTGCCTGGCACATTTTGTTGTTGTTGTTCAGTCATTTCATTTGTGTCCAACTCTTTGTGACCCCCATTTGGGGTTCTTGGCAAAGATACTTAGAGTGGTTTGTCATTTCCTTCTCTAGCTCATTTTATAGATGAGAATACTAAGGTAAATAGGGTTAGGTGACTTGCCCAGGGTCACACAGATAGTGTCTGAGGCCAGATTTGAACTCATGAAAATGAGTCTCCCTGACTCTAGGCTCAGCATTCTATCTATTGTGCCACCTAGCTGCCCTGGCATGTAGCCTGAAACGTGGCAAGTGCTTAGTAAATCCTAATTGACTGACTGACTTACTGACTAAAGCCTTCTTCAGATTTTTCTCTTGGGAAAGTGCAAAAACAAAAGCTAAGGCCTTCTTTCAAAATGAAGTAAGGGTGATAATCAAACTTCATATTTGTTTAGATGACTGCCCTCCCCACAGTCACTCAGAGTGATTGTTACTGACCCACCTGGGGACAGTCTTCTTTTTTGAAATTCAAGGTGAAGATATTGACCACAGGAAGGAATTCTTATGGGAAAGTGATTCATGAACTGAATGGTGAGTAATCTGGAATGTTAACCCAAAATCATATTTTAACATATTATGATCTTTTCCTTGTTCAGGATTCCTATAAATGTTACCTGAAATCACCTTGGGGCAGAGAATCATGTAGAAGGGCATGGGAGACTATGGCAGTTTGAATAGCTCTCTCCAAGCTAGAAATGACTTTGATATATATGTTCAAAAATAAATAAATAAATTTATACTAAAATAAATTAAATTGTGTCTGGCAGACCTGAGCCTAAATGACAAAGTATATTATTAACATTAATTTGTTTTTGGGAAAAAATGTCAAGTTAAAATTAAAGGCATCTTACCAAAGAAGGGAGAATTCTTCTGACAAATTGACACACAAGCTCCCAGGGTCTGTCTGACATTTCAAGGAAAAAGAAAACTTGCCTGGTTCAGAAAAAAAAAAAAAAGAATAATTTACCCTCCAAGAGTAAAGGACTACACATACCCTCTGTGGCTTCCTCTCGCTGTGCTAAGGCTAACCACAGAATATGACAGAAAGGGATAGGAACAGGACCTCCTTGAGGGATGAGAAACCCCAGATGAAATGAACATAACTGGCTGTAATTAGAGAAGGCTTCCTTCTCTCCAGAGCAGGAATAGATTTAGGAACTAAGAAGTAATTACACTACATGGGGGTGGCAGAGTGAAGGAGGGGTGCTGCAGAAGAGAGAGGAGAATGTCAGGGAGCCAGGGGTCTGACAGGCTCAGAGGCCAGCAAGGGGGGGAAAGAGGAGGGGAGGTCTGGGAATAGTGCGCTGTTCTCTTAAGCCAGTTAATTGATGTTTTCCCCAAAGAGAGGCAAGGGAATGTTGATAATGAGGATCTCTCTTCTCTCCAAGGAAAGAGAGGGAGAAAGTCTCAGTTGAAGAGATGGGAGATCATTTATGGCGGAGTGGGGGCGAAATGCTAGAGAACCATAGACGTCAGATGAAAAACTTTCTTCCTGACACATTCGAGTTTCTACTGTGTTTTTCTTCCTGATGCTACTTTGTTTTCAATTTTATGGATACTTTAAATGGCAAAAACTAACCAAAGACCCCTACAATGTATGTTATTTCTACAAGCTTTTTCATGGTAGATACTATCTATTGACTAAGAGCCATGCATATGGAAATATACAAGGCAAATACATAGGCTTTTCATTGCCTAAATGCTAAAAATAGGACTGCGTGGTATGAGAAACAGAGTGGTTGAGGGGAGGGAAAATTGGCCTGAAAGTCAGGAGACTCCATTCCCCTTCCTGGCTCAGGCAATCCCTATCTGTTTGATTTTAGGCAAATCACTTCACTCCTGTGGGCCTCAGTGTTATCTGCAAAATGAAGAGATTGAACTACAGGACTTTCAAGGTTCCTTCAGATCTGATTCTATGACTCTATGATCCTATGGGGCTAGATTTGGTAATGACAATTGTTTTTGTTTGTCCTTTGTTATCAAAGGGGACCATGACATCAGGAAGTTGATGCTATGACTTGCAAATGAATTGGATTTAAGTGAGGGAGGGCTGTGCAAAGTCACCATCCCCACTTTTTCCTCTGGAGACATCTGGCAAGATATAGTTCAGAATGACTGGAGATGGCCCCAGGTGCAGTGGGACATTGGCCTTTTTTAGCTAAGGTCTTTCCCAGGTTTCAATTTGACTGAGGTAATATCAATTACCTCCCAACTGGAAATCCAATGGCTTCTTCTCAGTCTGAGTCCTTCTCCATCTTTCAGCAGTATTTGGTAGTGTCGACCACTCCCTCCTCCTTGATTTTTTTTCCTCCTCCGGATTCTACGACGTTGCCCTGTCCTTGTTTTTCTTCTATCACTTTGACTGATTCTTCTCAGTCTCCTACTGTTCTTCCTCTTCTTCCTCTTTCCCCCAAGCATGGAAATCCTCAAAAGCTGTTAGGTCTCTTCACTCTCTATGTGCTCTCTTGGCAATCTCATCTACTCAGTTATCACCTCTGCCCAGAGGACTCTCAAATCTCTATCTCCAGCCCTGGCTAATTTCCTGGTCTTTCATTCTTATTTGCTAATACATTTTGAGATATCTCACTAACACCTCAAAAATCAACCTGTCTAAACCTGAACTCAGGTTTGAACTCAGATGGCACAGTGGATAGAGTGTAGGACTTGGAGTAAAGAAGACCTGAGTTCAAATCCTGCCTCAGATGCATACTTTGTGACCCTGGGCAAGTTACCTAACCTCTGTGTATCTCGTTTCCTCATCTGTAAAATGGGTTTAATAATAGCACCGGCCTCCCAGAGTGGTTATGAGGATCAAATGAGCTAATTTATATAAAGAAGTGCTTTGAAAACCTTTGAAATATGTGCTAGATAAGTGCTAGCTATTATTATCCGGCATCCAAAGCCTGCCTAACTTTCTCATCTTAAATCTTCCACTCCTGCTGGTGAAGCCATCATCCTCCCAATCATTCAGGATCAGATGTCAGGGTTGCTCTTGACTCTTTGCTCTCCCTCACTATCCTCCATGGCCAAACAGGTGCTAAGTCCTGTTGACTCGATTTCTTGATTCCTCCTTACATCCCATCCCCTCCCCCACTGCTATAACTTTTGAATGACTAAGCTGGAGGTCATGGGAAGACTCAGTGGGCCTGAGGATTGTTAGTGACATAATTCTGTGGAGTATATACATTTGTTATCCCTTGGAATATGTTTAGAAAATATCCCCAAATCATTGCATTTGCTGTCATGCATAAATGTATATAGAGATTATAGCTATAACTTCACAATATAAATAATTATATATATAAATATATAAACTTTATATATAAATATATAAACTTATATAAATAAGTTTATTCATTGTTTTGGTTTATACTCTCAAATGACTCTGAAAAAAGCGTGCCACATTCTCCTAGGCAAAGAAAAAAGGGTCTCTTCAGCCTTGGTTCTTTGGGTCATCCTCAGGATCACAGAGTCTTTGAGCTGGAAGGGACTTTGGAGACCATCTAGTCCAACCCATATATGACTCAGAATTTCCTCTTCAACGTTACACCAATAATTATTATAGCCTGAACCCCAAAGTCCATTGGCATGGGACTTTGCCTTCATTGGTGGAAATCAATGCCCCATACTTGTATGAGAGGTAGGGTGGAATTGGAGAGAATGAGAAAGAAGAGAGATCAGGTCCCTTCAATCTCTTTGGGTTCTTTTAGTTTCCCCCATTGAGAGAGGAGACATGTGGAGATTGCAATATCTCTTCAGGGTCATAAAGGGAGAAGGACTCTGGGAAGGAGCTGACATGTAGAACTTCAATCATGTCCTTATTCTCAGGTTGCTACAGTAGAGACTTAGGGAAATTTCCCCTTTGCAAAATTTGGGACTCTCTTGGTTAAACTACATTACTTCACTCCCAATGGGAGAACTCTCTCAACCTGTCTGGTATGTATTCTCCCATGTGTACTTTCTCTGATTTCTATTTTGCTGTCAACTTGGATAAATGGGTTTCTTTGCTATTTGCTAAGTGTGTTCATTGTAGAACTGGCATTTAACAGGAAAGGTTTCAAGTCTTGGATATAAAACTTGGGGCCTCCTTTCTTCATTAAAGAACAACAATCGAAAGTTTAGCTTAAATCTTAAAATTACATATCCTAGACTAGTAATATTTAAGGGAACAGATAGATACAATTCTACCCTGGTACTCCTTCTTTCTGAGGAAAGCAGAGTAGGGCTCAGTTCTGGCTCCTGCTTCCCCTCCTAAGAGGAATTCAAGTCTTTCTTGGAGAAAGATGAAGGAAGTAGATGCTAGGAATGTCTATTTTTACCTCCCTGTGAGCTGCACATGACACCCCATGCTAAATAATATAATGATAATATTTATATAGGGCTTTAAGGCTTGCAAAGCACTTTATATATATATTATCTCATTTGGTCCTCACAACAGTTCCTTAAGGTAGGTGGTATTGTTATCCCCACTTCACAAAGAAACTGAATTTCAGAGAAGTTAAGTGACCTGCCCAATGTAATACAGCTGATAAGTGGGGCAGGATTCAAACTTGAGTCTTCTTGACTCCAGGTCAACCTCTTTATTCACGACTGTACCTGGATGCCAACAAAGATCCTCCAGTCTTCCCTTGAAGACCTCTAGTGTGATAATGTATCATCTCCTGAGGCACCCCATTCTACATAGATAGATATAGATACAGATACAGATACGGATACGGATACAGATGGAGATATATGTATGTGTGTGTGTGAGTGTATACGCAAATGTATATATGTGTGTATTCTATGATAGGTCTGTACCCAGGTTATAGCAAGCATTGTTACAGGCTTAGGCACAGGTTATGGTGCCCAAGAGTTTTAACAATCTATGCAAAGATTTATTTGGAGTCTTCAACTGAATGCTTTAAAAAAATATATTTTCAACCCCTAGAGCACAGGATCAACTACAAAGGATGGAGTGGCCATATGGCTGATAAGAGTGGCATCACCATAGTTTTTATAATACCTCTGCCTTTTGAATAGAATGGATAAAAATTATAAAAACCAATTGGTTTTCCTGACAAGAAGCCAAAATGTTGGCTTTTTCAGTGGGAGGGGAGGGGAGGAGGCAGGGGGCAGGCAGTGGGTAAGAAAGCTAGACCTGCGATTTCATTGGTGTGGGGAGCGAGCGCCCTTAGCAAAGCAGATTGATAATGTGTCAGAATGGGTACTGAGCTGGCCACAGAGACCAGAGGGCCTGGATTCAAGGCCAGGTTCTGAAGCATACAACCTGCTTGAGCACAGGCACATCTTTTTTTTTTTTAATTTATTTTTAATATGTTTGGTTTTCAGCATTGATTTTCACAGGCGTTTGAATTACAAATTTTCTCCCCGTTTCCTCCCTCCCCC